>JAYMFT010199921.1:0-11693 GCA_038088735.1 Panulirus argus
TTTGGAAAAGCAGAAACTGGAGGGGAGGATTTCCAGCCCCCCGCTCCCTCCCCTTTTAGTCGCCTTTTACGACACGCGGGGAATACGTGGGAAGTATTCTTTCTCCCCTATCCCCAGGGATAATATATATATATATATTCATATATATTTGCCTTTTCCCGCATTAGCGAGGTAGCGTTAAGAACAGAGGACTAAGCTTTTGAGGGAAACTCCTCACTTGGCCCCTTCTCTGTTCCTTTTTTCATATATATATATATATATATATGCACATAAAATGCATAAAACAAAATTTTCAAAATTGTATACAAGGCCAAGCTCATAATCAAAATTTAATTGGAGAAGGTGATTTAATCACACACAGGGTTTAAGATTATTTATTGCATAACAACAACAATATCTTCTTTCTAAATAAGCTTGGCACAACCACAAGCAGTGGTAAATGAGCTGCAAAGCTCAACCACATACATCATCTCTGAAGGTAAACCCCATACGATACATTTTCTTTAGATCAGCGAGGCCAAGACTATGAGATTAAACAGGTTAAAGATATTAATTGATGACCCATTTACACCATTCTCAATTTTTTTTATAAGCATCAAATTTAAGCCCAAAGCTAGTTCATATGAACATAAATTAAATTCATGATGCATGCTCAAGATGTAGCAGCTAAATAGTCTATCATTCATCAACGATATGTTAATGATAAGCAACAGTCAACAGGACCTATTACATCTATATTGATATTTTGCTGCCTATTGACTTGTAAGACATTAATACCCTACCTATTAGGCTTATCAACTTAACATGAAAAGGTTTTTGAGTCTGAAACTCCCTTCCAAGACAACCGTGCTCTTGATCCATAGAACAAAGTATAGTGACTCCACCAATGTTATATAACCAAATGCCATCAAATATCATCAATTTACAGCATAAACAAATCACCAAGATATTGTTAAAGTTCTCCAAATGTGGTGTTGACCTAACCACAGTCCTTTTGACCCTACAAACTACAACAGACGTCACACCTGCAGCCCAGGAATTTATGCAATGGTAATTATGTTCTCGACTTATCACATTCAGGTTCAGAAATAAGTTTCTCTAACTTAAAACTAACATTCTGAGTCTGACAGAAAGCCGAAAGTACTAGTAAGTGCTTAAAGCCAACTCAGCATTATGTCTCTAGAGTAAATTTGGTGGAAATCATATGCGCATCCTCCATAACTAATGCCAAAGTCACCCCAACAATAAAGGTCACTTACAAATAATATAAGCAGTTTTCTCAACACAGAACGCATTAACAAATTAAGAGGTTCCCTAGCTGGGATGGCACTATTCACCCAATGCACTTAAGCTCTCACTGATGCCATACTGACATTTACAATCTAGATTACTGTAATTAGATACATTAATTAAATGGACTGATAGTACAATGAATCATACACGTAACAATTTACATTCACATAAAATTCTTCATATTCATGACACAAGGAGAGCCATAGTCTGAGATTGTTAAGTTTTTACCCTTTCTAATCTATATTTTTATTCTATCCTCTCATAGCTACAATGCCAAAGACAACGACACTCTGGCAGAAAGGAGAAGGAAACTCAAAATAATAATGACATTGGCCGAGAGAATAAGAAATGAAAATAGATAAGCTGGGTGCAGTGAATTATTGAAGAAGTGTGAGGGTCTAGGGAAGAACAGACTTGAAACTTGCCTGAGTCATGTCCCAGTGCCTCCCAGAAATAAGTGTCAAAAGCGTTGCAACTGGAGCTTCTCTACCACTTTCATAATCATAATTTGAATGAGATATCATGGACCAATGAGGTGATACCTTCGCATCATAGCTTCACCTGACCATACCAGCATTAACAATATGCCCAAGCATGATTCCTTCCTCTGTATTTAGTCAGAATTCAGACATATTACTACTACTCTGTAGGGAGGGTCTTCGTAGGGTGGACAGTTATTCTAATTTCCCTTAACCCAATTTTCCCATACTGCATATACTTTACCCCAACCCAATCTCCCTAAACAAGCCTCGATCTTCAGGAGCCAAACCACATATGGGGCGACAGATCCCACTTTCTCAGTCCATTCACAACAGACTTCTACAGATTCTGCTATAGACACAGGCCAGAATAAAAATAATCAGCTATGAGGAAGCTTTAGCAATATGGTGGCTCTTTGTATATGCTTTATGTCCGTTACATAAATTTTACCAGTATAAGATACAGCATACGGTTACTGTATCCAGTTAAAAAAGAAAATTTCCTAAAAAGATGCTTTATTTTATAGAAACCTAAAAGGCCAAGAGCACTATTGTCCCAAACTTGCTTTCAAAAGTATCGTGTAAATTACCAGGAATTCGTAACAAATGAACTTATTTCCAGAATCCAAGCATTTATAGCTCTATGAAAATACCCCAACTTTCAACGAGTTGCAAAAATTATGTACTTATCTATGATACTAAAAGTGAGAACTTCAAAAGCAACCTAACTCTCTCTCTTTTTTTCTGTCACATGGATTAATTAATGATGTGGATGGTCAACAAATGTTTAACTGCACAAATTTTCAGAGAATGGTTAGTTGCCTTCAGAGAGGGAGGTCCTCCTCTCCATACTGATACAACGGACTGTTCTTTTCTTCATTCCCTCTGACACTTATGCACCATTTAGCTGTCAGCTAAATATATATTTCCAAGTTCTAGCTTTTACACTTTTCCTTAGTGATGAGAATTTTCATACTCCTTAAAACAATTAACTGTTACTTAACTCTTACTTTTACCTGTTCTTAGTGCGTATTGCTCTACTATCTTTACCGACAGTATGACTTGTTTACTCTTATTATGCTTTTCATCACACACTAATTTCTTGTCAATACACATAACTCTTCTCATATTTCAACTGCTGTGGTTAGCTATGCAGCATGAAGATGTGAAGATGATCAGCAATTAGATGGTTTCCAATGATCTCCACACATACCAATCTGCTTTGAATATAGGAGGAACAAAAGAAATAACATACTTTTAAGTCGCTGCTGCTGCTGGTGTCCTCCTAAATATTAACAAATATTAACTGCAGATACTACAGTACAAGTGATGCAGGCTCAACAGAATGTGATGATAAAAAAAAACTAATATGACCCACCAAATCAGAGACTAATTTGGCAAAACAGGTCAAGTCATCAAGAGCAATAATGCTTCGGCCTTATAATACTGCTTAAAAGCTTTTCGACATATAAATGAATGCAATAGGAAATGATGAAATGAATGACATATACATGGACAATTTAAATCCTCCTCTAATACACTAAGGTAAAAGCCAACAGCAACATAAAACAAGTCTAATTACTCATGATCAGGTTAACATCACAAAGAAAATGGCAATGTAATTCGAAAGGGTGTACAGGTGCATTAGCTTCAAAAATCTCACTCTCTTCTTTTATGTTTTGTTCCATTTACTGATTAATACTTGCATGCTGTCTATGTCTGAATAAATTATGTAAAAAATATAAAATTGTCCTTTACTTTTCCTATCACATAGGTACCTGCAATTTACAACATGCAGCAACACTCAAAATATATTCACCTTTGTGCATAATTCATATTTACCAAAAAGTTTGTACGTGCCTAAACTAAAATATAAAGATATACATTAAAATGTGACAAATGATAAAGATTCAAGCAATGGAATACAAATGTTTGGACAGCAACAAAAAGCTGCCTTGTAATCTCAGTGACAATTGAGAATTCGACACAAATGAAAATAAATATAACATAAACAATTTTAACCAACTATTACCTATTTTATCGAATACATAATGATATTCACTAATTGCGTTACAGAAGAAATGTCTTATATATACAGTTTACACCAAACAACAGAAGGACCTGTCCTAGTTTTGCCTTGTTTACATTATGAAAAGCTGGTATCTCAAAAATTCATATTCAATCCTCAACATACAAATTAAACATCAACTTTACACCCCAGGAACAGAATTCATTGCTGCAATTCCAACTTTTACCAACAAGATTTAGGGGGAAAAAAAGGATACATATGTTTAATAATATTGAAAAAATATTTTGCTGAGAACATATATTAAAACATTAGCTAACAGTAAGTGGAATGTATGTGGAATGCAAAATCATAAAGATCTACACTTAGTAATTACATAGTATGAGAACCTTGGAAGACAAATTCTGTAGTAATCACATTATTTCATGCTGCACCATTAATCTCGCAGTAATGCAATCTGCAAGAGTTCTGAGGAAGGATATCCATGTCAAAGTAAAAGTTGAGGAAAAAATTACTTTATTAAACAACCATTCATTACTGTGCTATGGTCCTTCCCCACACAAAAGGGTTAGTTTACCGTGACATAACCAATTTCGTGCATTACACAGTAACTAATGCCCTGCCACCCTAGTTTTGACCTGGGATCAAGCCTACATATCATGGGTTAATCATGCTGATATTAACCTCTAAAAATTTCTTCATAATGATGCCAATTATAGTATGTAATGAAATATCTAAAACAACTTTGGGATACACTTGAATCTTAAATATAACAATTTTGACAATGATAAGCAAAGTGTTCCCAAATAAAATTGACATGATGCTGATCCACTGATTATTTTCAGATTTTTGGAACACCAGATTTTAAATATTCTTTACCACTATCATAGATATTGGCAAGTTTATTCTTACACAAAGCCAAAACTCTAGAATATCCAGGGTGACAAGAAAGTTCATGGTAGTTTTACAAATAAATGTGTGTGAATGTACTGTAATCCTATAAGTGGATATTTCTGCATAATCATGAAACTGGTTCCTTTAAATCTTGACAGAATGTAATCAAATTTTTCTCTAAAACTACATAACAGGAATGACTTCACTTTCACCATCACGATTCACTAGACTTTTCTATTAAGTGCATGTCTTGCAATTTGAATGTTGGTAATCAAGTGCTTTGATAATGACCTTCCAAAAACTGGTGGACTGGTGATCCTATGTTAAAGTTAACTAGACTTCACGAATCTTGTATCACAAATGTAGCTGCCTGTTTAATGCACCTTATTACGCTTCAAAACTTTCAACCACAAATCCAATTTACTGTTTCCCTTTCTCACTTTAATCACTTGAAATGAATCTACTGAAAGAACAGATCCTTGCTACAATTTATGTTTTATTCTGCTAAGTTTTATTCATGCAGCTCGTATCAAGAATATCAAAAATATGCAACATGTCTTAAATTTATAGAATTTCTATGATATGAACCCTTGGAATAATTACTTCTTAACCTACATATTCCATATCTTTGGCAAAAATATACTTAAGGCCATGTCTGTCAAATCATTACACATTACCGATATAATATACAAAAGTAATAAGGTTGGTTAGTCGTTTACACAAAATTACACACACGGTAACATTCAGGAGTCATGTAGTTGCAGGCACGAGGCATCACAGGAAGTTAATTTCACATAATCCCATACAACTAAATTTATGAGTCATCATTTGTACATAAAGTAAGATTACATTAGCTTTTAAAAATCCCATACTTCTCACCATCTAAAAAATATTTGATCACCTAAAAGTGACCATCTAGAATAAAGCATTAATATTCTGTGGTTCCTCTCTTTCATGTTATTTTTGACTATTTCAGTGGAGAGAAAAGTTCTTGCTTTGTCTGCTGTAATTAATACAGAGAAATAAATATAATAGCACCTATACAGCAGCAGTAGTTGCAATCTTAAATACTGAAACAGGAAGCCCACACTATAATACTTTATTCCTGATGCTGAAAAAAATTGCATCATGGCCTCCATATACAGCCTAAACTCCAATATTCATCTTTCAGACTTTGAAATACTAATTACAATTAATATACCCAGGACAGTAATTTAACCTGCTTCTGACTCAGTTTTCCCACAAACCTGCAATGACCATGGCTACTCAAGGCTTCCACACTTTTCATAATATTACTCAAAAGTGGAATTTGAGTAGCATTTTTCTCTTATTTTCAACATCTTTTATATCACATGAAAAGGTCAACTGCTTTTTCGCTCCATCCAAATTTTGGGAAGGGCACAGTAAATAACCTGTAGCTTTCTTACACAATGATTTTACAAAATACATTATAAAAGATTCAAGCACATGCATCACTTTTGGAATGAGAAATTTGATAATTTAGAATTACCTGCCATATTGGAATGAGAGACTCTTCCAAAACTTGGCAGAGAAACTATAGGACAACATGCCGAGCTCAAAATATCTTCTCGAGACTTTGTCTGGACTACTTATCATGTGATAAGCCCAATTTCATTGCAAACAAAACCAAAAATTTGAATTTATCTCTAAAATTATGTAAATAATAGCTCCATTCTTACGGAAGCCCCCCACCCCATACACACATGCACACACTAAAATTGCACCTTAAGTCTGACTGTTTTACACTTCTAAGCAGACTATTTCTCTGACCAAATAATAATGAAGCTCTTCAAAAGTGAGAGAATCATTTCACTTGACCACACTGGGCATGGACTGAGGATGTGGAGGCTCTATGTACCAGATCAAATCCATTAAATTGAGACTGGATTGATGAAAATAGATAAACTGATAGCTATGTAGTTGGATGACTAACATCAAAATCAATATTCAGTTTACATACACAAGGACTCTGTTGATTAAGAGTAAGCATCAGGATGAGGCACTAAAGGCTATGAAGCGGCACTGGGGTTCTTTAGTTATGGAGACGCTGTTGCCCTAGCCATCACTTTGAGGGAGTTCTGTTTGGAACAGGCATCAGAGATATAGATAGATAGATAAACAGAGCAACTCTGACTTGAAGTGTGATCCACATCAAACTCTTCACTGACAGTGCAAGGATGTTTTGCATTCCTCAAAGGACTGTCCATTACAATGCAACCAATTACAGCAGCCATCCTCAAAGGAAGAATGTAAAGGATATCAGCTCATCAATGAACAATTACCCTAGATATTCTCAGCTAAGGTACTCCTGGTCAGTCAATATGATGACTGCCTGTCCAACAGCATTAGGAATCTGCCTACATCCAATCCTGTATTTCCGGCTCCTGAAGCTTGACTAATTCCAATGTGAAGACTATTTCAATCAACATTCTGTCCACGTACCCAAAGGAAAGCACCAAAGATAAGCTACCAAAGAGGAAGATCAATGTCAGCTCATGGCTGTCATGGTGCTCAATCCAAATCTGGCACTCCATTTGCCACAAGAAACTGCTATGTATTCTTATCAAGTCAATCAAAACACATGACACTCCATGACCTATGGTCCCAACTGGTGGACATGACCTGCCTCCTCGATGCTACAGGAGCCTCGTAAAAACAGAAGGGAATCCTGCAACACGAAGTCAGTCAGACAGTCAATCATCAAAGTGCAAATCATTAGAGCTGACAACTCCTCAGGATGGTGAAGAATGTCTTTGCCCATCAATCAATTGGATGACAAAACAACTATTCCTTTGGTCAGTGAGATATTCGCATCTTTACCTCCCGATGGTGACATTTACTTCATAACTTTACTGAAACTTAAATACTAATCAACAATAAACATTCATCTGCTGCATATTCAACTGAAAAGAGACGATCCAAAAATACAGGTACTTTGCAATTGCTACTACCGTCTTATGTTATAAGCTAGACACTTTATCTTCTGTTCATCACTTACGACTTTATTTTTGACATCCTGCTCCCTCAGTAAAAATTATCCTCTTATATAATAAAGCAAACAAAAAATAATTCCAGAGAAAAACTTAAAGACAAGTGAGAAGGGAATATTCCATATTATAATGAATACTCAAAATAACAAAAAGTGAAAAGAGAATATACTATATTATAAAATATTCAAAATAACAATCATAATATAATAAAGAATGATAAAAACTAAACCATAAATGGCAGTGTTAGCAAGGAAAGGTCTAGAAACTTACAAATACATAAAAAAAAATCAGGCTTAAGACCATATTTCCCTCACCTAGAAATCTGAGGTCAGGATGTCCTTCCACAGATCGAGAATCCCATTTAAATGGAAAAGTTACAACTAATGAAAACATTAAAGAAAAAGGAGTCTCATATCAATCAGGGGCTTTGGGAGGTACAGAAAGTACATAAGCAAATATGACATGAGGAGTGAATTACATGGAAGGCATCTAAATATTCAATGTCGTACAGATATACATTCGTATCTTATTTTTTTAAGTTTAAGGCTCCAGTCGTGGACAAAAGTCCATAGCAAGGCTGGGCCTTAACTGAAACATGGAGACGTTAATGAAAGGGGAAAAAGACAAGATTATGTTAAAATATTTAAGAAGTCTGATGGAAGTGAGAAAATGTCTTTCAAAATAAGGCACATCATAGTTATTGGAAAAGACATGAGAGGGTAGAGAGTTCCAAAGCTTCAAGGTGTATGGAATGAAACGGTTATCAAAATCTTAAGATATTCTTTTGATGGAAAAAAAACTCTTTTAGCATTCAACTATCATTATTTTTTTGCCATCAGAAGTAAGAAAGGGCCCCTTACAATCCTGTAAGTGGTAACTTTTTGGCTTCACTGTCAATATTCAGACTCACACTGGATAAGTGTGAATCAGAGGTGCAACCATCTCTTGCCAGCGGACTTCCAGAAAAACAAACTTCTACTTCTATTGTCTGTGCAGGTCTCGTCTGCTGTCCTCTGATAATATCTAAAGATATAACACACTTTCCTATTAATGCTGGGCTTATCAGATAACAAGCAGTCCAAATGAGTGTCTGCAAAATGCATGCAAAATATTGTACTTTCGCTCAAATGTTGGATGAAAAAATATAAAAATTTGTGTATAGTAAACTACTTCATGTAATATAAAACAGCAATGAAGGCATACTGCTCGATGATTCATTTAAAATATTCAGTTAGATACGTTTAGCAGAATGCAAATTGCATTCTCTACTGCCAGTTCAGTTGCAGCACCACTTCACTAATGTAAAGCAACTGTTCCCAAAATTCTTGTAAATTTACTGCAGTTCTTTATAAAACTTAAGAGCTTTTTAAAGCATTCATTTAATTTTAATACGTACATAAAGAAAGACCTCTTACAACATTTTAACAATAAAATATTGTAGGATGGCATAACCTGCAATAATTTTGTTTCAATCTGAAACCAATGCAACACATGACCAGATATTTCAGTAACATCTCTTCCCTAAAATGAAACATTAAAACAACTATTGCAACAACATCATCTTTTACATGAAAACTTTGCAACCACAGTACAAAAAGTACATTATCTATGGTATTACATCTGCATATGCAAAGCAGTGATGTTCTGCCTAAGTGGCAAAAATTAGGTATGTGGAAAATATATTTTGTAATGACTAAATGAATTTTTGCCCTGCTTTACTTCCCTTCTATGATACTGTATCATAGGGTCATGACATAATGACCCTCCTTCCACAAGAAACTCTAACAACTTTTGTCACTCTTTACAACTTATTCTAAACCACACATCCTACAATGACACCAGTAAGATCATCAGTTATCTGTTTCAGACATTATTAAACTAAGGAAAGAAATGGTGAACAGATGTAAAAGAAAAAAATGATTTAAAGTATACCTTTAAAGGAATTAAAATCCTCTGCAAAAGATGAAGCAATGAATATATCATGGAATCCTACTACTACTTTTATACATGTAGGAGCAAAATATACTTGAGACAGAAATGTCATACTTTATGATCAAAATTCTACTGGATGTGCCTTAGAAAAAGTCAATGATGTGCCTATTTTTGAATGACAGTCATACCATATAAAATATTCTAATAACTGGCTGGTCTGGCAAACTTCAATTACTCACGAAAATCTCAGATTTAACAATGAAGCAAAAATTACACTCTATCTCGTGCCACAGATAAATATAATTACATAAAATTATCTTGCACATTTAAGCTAAGGAATATTTGGTGACTCCAAAAAGTATCTGAAATATGAAAGATAGAGAGAGAGAAAGCATTAGATATGGTAATCATTCACTTTTCTTGACCCACTTTTTTTATTGATTTAGTGACTTTAAAGAATAAATGTTCTTGCAGCTATTGATATTTGGATGCATTTATGGTAGTAACTCAAATAAAGTCCAAGACAAGTCACTTTTGGGATGTTTTCAGTCTATTTTGTTTACTAATGTTTCTGGACTCTAAATCTATGTCTGATGGCAGCAATCTTTTATGGGCTTTTAAAAGTTTATTGGTTATTTTGCAGTTACAGCTTTTGTAGTTTCATTAGTCTTTTAAGCATTTTGTTAGTGCAAAATGGACATAAGGATTGCAAAAGAAATCTAAAAGTCTTTTAGACGTTTGTTGATTCATTTTTAAGACGCTAACTTGGTTTATTTATTACCTTTAGTATTTTAATGCAAAATGGATGTAAAATAATAACTATGAAGAAATTTGGTTGGTTTCTGTATGTGTTTTACAGATGAGATGCTTCTTTTCCAGGTACGCTGTCTGATGGTGGAACAGGGAAAACATTTTGCGGTCTCTGTAGGTTGTATGCATATCTTTGTTTCATCACTCATTATGACACAAGTAAAAGTAGCTCACGGAAAGTAAAAGAATTATCATGTCTTATCATCATTATCAACAATTATCCCATGACACCTTTTAAAAAGGGTCTTTGTGTTACCCTAAAATCCCTTTCTTGGTGCTCCTGCAGTGCCAAGACCATGCTATACTCAGTAGCAGGGGCAGGATGGACTCCTTTATTGTAAGACGTTTTGTGATGGGACTGTGCTCTGTTTCCTCAACTGACGATAAAACTGCTTCGCCAAAGGTGGAATTTCACTGGCAGTGTAACCCCAAGCAGAAAGAGTCTGAAAATACCCCACGTTTCTTTCTTTTTTCTTTCATACCTGTTTGTCATCTCCCAAGATCAAGTGAAGAAAAGGTCTCATTTGCTAACATCCATTCTGTTGAACTCATCCACTCTTCTCTGTCCCTCTTTTTTTTATCTAGGGCCCATGCCTTGCATCCTTACAACACTGTTGGGAATACTATACCATCAAAAACACCCATCTAAACCCTTACAGTGTCATCTTTTTCCAAACACTCAATGCAACAAGGATCTCAGCCACTTCATCCGCCCATGGTTTACTTGAGCTCCAATGCCATATTCACTCACATGCACTGAAAATACTCAACTTCCTCCATGGTCTCACTATTCAAACTCACAATACAACCTACCTATCTCTCTGTACTGCTAAACCTAATAACCTTACTTTTTTTCATATTAACTCAGCTTTCTCCTTTCAAAAACTTCCTTAGCTTGTAAACTGTGTTCTGCTGTTTCTCACTTGAAATCTGCCACTAAAGCAGTGTCATTAGCAAAGGGCAACTGAAACCGACTCACCTACCAGGCCTATCCACAACTAACAGACAGAAGACCTGCCTCTCTTTCAAGACTCTCAGGTTCACCTCTCCGGTGAATAAGGAGTAAGATCTTGTTGAGGAACTTCTCACTCTAGAGGAGTCCATCATTTCTCTGCTGCTGAATGTAGCATAGTCTTGAAAATGCAAGAACCCAATAAAAGGGGTCCTTGGGATAAGAAATTAAAATATATATATATATATATATATATATATATATATATATATATATATATATATATATATAGATGA
>JAYMFT010199932.1:0-11693 GCA_038088735.1 Panulirus argus
TATATATATATATATATATATATATATATATATATATATATATATATATATAATGTGTGTGTGTGTGTGTGTGTGTATATATACATACATACACACAATTCATCTGCTCTGCTTTAAACTATGCCTCACCTGCCTGGTCTTCCACCCTCTCAGAAGCAAATATAACAAAGCTGCAAATCACACAAAATATTGCAATCAGAACAATCATTGATTGTGTAGCAACCGCAAACACTCAACAATGCAAAAAAATCCTTCCAGATTAGTCCCTCCTCAACTTGCTGGGCACTCATTTTATTGCTGTAGCACAAATTACCTTCCACCCAAACCACTGTAAGTAACCATCAGCCCTCAAGTAGAAATAAAAGCTCAACCCTTCCTCACACTTAAGTAACCTCTACTCACAGATCCCCCTGCCCCCCCAAATATAATGATGACAGAACACATACACCTTGAAATAATTCGACAAGCACTAAACAACAGACCTCCCAACTCACTTTTAAACTCCACCTTTTAGGGGTAAATTTCTCAACCTAATTTCCACAAAAATATGTGTAGAAATCAAAGAAATGTGGTATAATACAGGTACATCATTAATCTTAGTATTTGGACTAGAACTTATAATACTGTTTTTAAGTAAATGTCTGTTACACAAAGTACAAGGATAGCACATTGATTCTGATTTTTGAACC
The DNA here is from genome assembly GCA_038088735.1 of Panulirus argus. Classification (NCBI taxonomy): domain Eukaryota; kingdom Metazoa; phylum Arthropoda; class Malacostraca; order Decapoda; family Palinuridae; genus Panulirus; species Panulirus argus. The sequence goes on from JAYMFT010199932.1 coordinate 690, forward strand.
AGACACCCAACATTCACTTAATGTTTTCCATAACATCACCTGTTGTAAGAGTGATCTTTGATGCACATGAAAGTGCCACACTCAAGGCACACTGCTTCACTTTATCTGCATGCTTAGGGTTTGTGCTCAATAATGTAGTGAGCAAGCCTAGAGCTCTGGTGATATCAACATCACACTGATCTGCATCAAATCCCTTCATTATGTCTAACTTTACTTCCAAGCTGACGCTGTTCCTGCTCTTCCTTTTTCCAAGATCATAAGACTAAATTAGGCACTTTCCTTTCATGGTAGTGGTGAATTTAAGGTTATACGGATTTTCTTTTTCATATTGACATTGCTTTTTTTTCATGAATACTAGATGGTGAAACACTGGACTATGGGTACTAGGTGGAGTCATACATCCACTGACAATGATACAGCCTTTCTGAAGGTGACTTCTCTCTAGTGGTGTCTGAGAACTTTTCAACTTAAAACTTCAGGTGGCAGCTGGAGTAGGCATCACATACAACACACAATAAACATTCACTTCCCACACCTAAATGTCATCACAAATGTCTTAAACAAACTAAATGTCCCCAGAACACCTAATGATGCCAGACTTGGACTCCACCTAAAATCATACTTCACCTGCCTGGTCATCCATCCTTTCAAAATCAAATGTAGCAAAGTTGTAAACCACACAAAACTCAGAACAAACATTCAGCACTTGCATAAGGAGGCAAAAAAAACTTCCAATACAACCTGTCTTCAATATGGTTGGCATTTTGTTCTTTACAACAATGCTAAACCCTTCACATGTGAAGCACTCCATAACCAACTCCCAATTAGAAATAGAAAACTCGTCCATGCCACACATTTCAACTGAATATCTTTCAAGTAAGTGGATAAGGAAATATTTCTTAAGTTAATCATTCCTACATTGACCAGAACGAGAATACTTTTCTCAAGTTTGGTGACCATGCCTAAAGAAGCACAAAGTTCTAATAGATAAAGTCCAGAGAAAGGCAACAAAGATGGTTAAGAATTAAGAAAGCTAGATTATAGGAAAGGCAAGAGGCTTTAGATTTGCCCACCTTGGAAGATAGAAGAGTGAGAGGTGACTTGGTAAAAAGCTTTAAGATTTGAAAACATTGTTGTGTGGACAGTGAACAAATCTTCAAGAGACACAGGGATAAAGCAATCAAAGGACATAATATGAAATTAAGAAAGAAGCTTGTTGAAAAGATGTAAATTAGTACTTTTGAAATATAAGTAGTGGTTAGATAGATTAAAATAGCTGAGGACATGGTTAGTGCAGACAGCATCCACAGATTTAAGTTTTATGACTGTAGAGAATGTTCAAGATATGTAAATCTCTCCCTGTACATTACAAATAGCTAATTACACAGACTGAGTCCCACTTACCAGTGGCTCATATGACAACATATTACCATTGCATCATTTGAAAAATTAGGGCACAGGCTTACATAACAACATGTAAGCCTTTGCAAAGGCAAAAGATTTGAAATTAAATGGGGCCCTACATGTTGAGGTAGGGTAATAATAGAAGCACTGTTTTTCATTATGCAGATGCTGAATTTTTGTGGTTCCTAAGAGGGTAGTTATTGCATGAGTACTTTCTTTTGGATGAATTGTTGTTTATTCAGGCAGTTGAGGCACAACTGAAAATGGACCTGACAAAATGTGTGTAGAGGATGTTTAGGACTTTATCCTGTCCAAAATTGTTACCATTTAAGTACTCTAAGAACATTTGATTCATTTATGAACTTTAGGTTGTTGTTAGGGGTAAATTTGATGTATGTCATGTGCAGTTCCTAGTATAGTTGATATTTTGTTGAATGAGAGTAATTAATCATTCAGGATGAAGTAAAGATTCTTGCTGAAATAATCTCTGTTATGGTGATAGTGGATTTCTATGGGGATATGGTTACTCTTCTGACTGCATGTAATTCTGCATGTTCTTTGTTACCGTCATCCAGAGAGAAGTAATGTGTGTTTATGAAGACATATAGAAATTTATATGAAATATTAAACATGGATTCCTGTCAAAATAACATTAGAAACCAAGGAGAAGTAGATTACTAGTCAAGTCAATCGATACCCAAGACAGGACTAGATGAACATAGTAATATTTATGCCCTAGGAAGTATATGACTCCACCCTTGGTGTGGAATTTTGTTGTCCTGTCCAGTGGAAACTACTTGCTACATCATTGTAAGTTATGATTTTGGTACATCATATATTATGGATGTCATTGAGAAAGTGGAACACCAGTCTGTTTTACAAAGCTTCATGATATTCAGTCAGCTTTTTAGAAAACTTTTGCAATTATTGTATATCATTTTCAATTGATGGTTTTTCTGGATTGATCATGATGTTAAGATTCATAAACTGCCAGTAAGTTATATTCCTTGATTGATGGTTGCACATTCCTTTTGCAGGAGGATGCTGGATGAGGGTGATGAACCAGAGGGAACAAAAGGTGAGTCAGAAGAAGAATCAACCACAACTCAGGTTATATTGGATAACCATCAGGAGGAACAATCACAAGAGGAGATAGCTGAGGAAGTCATTCAGAGTGAGCCAGTGGAAGGTAATCTTGAAGTTGGGGAGGTCCCAGAAGAGTATGATAATAATGAAGAACAGGAGCATCTGAATGAAGCTGAGAATAAGGAGCAAGACAAGCAAGATATTGAAGATAATCAGACTCAAGAACATATTCAGGACTATGGTGGTGTGGCTGAGCAAGTGGTGGAGGAAAAGATCACACAGGTAGAACAGGAGATGCATGAAAACTTGCAGCCACAAGATGATGCCTTAGAAGTTGATCATGAAGAAGATACAGAAGAGGCAGAGCAGGAAGGGAATTTAGTTATAGATTCTCAAGAGGAAGTTATTGAATCAGATAATGAAGAAGAGGAAGAGGAAATAGATTTAGAAAGGCCACCAGCTTTAGAAAATCAAAAAGAAGTGGACATATTGAATGAACCTGAGGACATTCCATTAGAAGAACAGGAAACAGAAGTTGAAAGTTCTAAGCATGAAGAGGAGGAAGATTTTACAGAACCAAGTGAAGACTTAAATGAAAATGAAGTAATGAGAATAGATCTGCAAGACAGAAATGCAGCCATGATTGAACCTGAAGATGACACGACAGTAAACATTCCAGAAAGTAATAGCACTCTTTCCCAGGAAGATGAAACTTTGACAGTTGCAGTAGAAGACACTGAATTGGATAGAGAAGCTGATTCTGCATTAGATAAGCAAGAAGAGACCTCACCATCCTATCAGGATGGAGACAGAGAAGCAGAGGAGCAGGGGCAGGAACTAGAGCAGGATCTAGAAAACAATGAAAGACGTGATTTAGATTTTAACTGTGAGATGACAGATGAGAGGAAGGATATGGAGATCTTTCATAATGGAATGATAGAAGGTGCTGAAAATGTAGAGGTTAGTTGTGCAGAGAACAGTGCATTTGTTGACCAAGGAGAAACTGAAAACAATGAGCAGCTTGAGACAGAAGAAACCCTTCCAGAAGAACCCATGGAAGTTGATGTTAATCCAGAAGCTGAAGCTGGACATGAAGATGATGAAGAAGGTGACATAAATGGCATAGCTGACATGGAGGGTGAAATTGAGGATGAGGATGAGCTTAATGATGATGAAGAACTTAATCCAGAAGACGTTATCAATGGCACTCATTCTGAAAGCAAGTCTCTTCCTGAGTGCCGTCTGAAGCGTAACTACTGCTGTGTCCATTGTGGAATTAATACCCAAAACCCTAGGGAATATCTCTATCACCTTCGAGATGAGCATGGAGAACGAATGAAAGTCTTTGAGTGTCCACGTTGTATTTATGCATCAAAGAACCAGCAAAAGTTAATTCGTCATGCCCGAATGGTTCACAAATTAAAAATAAAACGGCAAGAGTCTAGCAGCCCCTACAAAAGACAGTATAAGTCCCCTCGTACAAATGTATCTCCTTTAAAGTCTACGAGAGCAAGTGTGTCCCCAGGCAAGTCTGTAAGAGGTAGTCCTGGGAAGTCACCTCGAAGCTCTGAGTCTACTCCTGATGGTTGGGATGGGATGGATGATGATGAAGATAGTCATGTGGATAATGATGAATCTCCCATGAAGGCTGATGATAAGAAATCACATTATTGTGAGCATTGTGACTTCTCTTGTACAAGTCGCAAGGTACTTAACCGCCATGAAACTTCTTATCACCTGAAACGCAGGTTCTTCCGATGCGTTAAATGTAATTATGTAACTCATCTTAAGGGGCGTTACACCAAGCACATGAAGTATCACCAGTTGCCTATACTCAAGTGTGACTATTGTGACTTTCGGACGCCTTACCGATGGAATCTAGATCGTCACCTGAAAAATCATACTGAAGATTGTGGCGAGTACAAGTGTCATCTCTGTAATTTTACTGCACAGATCAAGCAAAGCCTTACAGTTCACATATCAAACCATCATTTAACAGCTGAACAGATACGAGAAAGAGAAATGCGACGTACAATTGGTATTAGTGACCCTGCTGATTGTACATCTGATGATCAAGAAATGGAGCTTTTGCGTTTAGAGAGAGATGAACATCCTGATGCTCTCCTTTTACCTGGTTTTGACTCTCCAGAGTCACCTTCCAACCTTGATAGTTCTCAGGGTAACCATAATGGTAATAACAGTTTTCGTGTATCAAATATTGATATGGGGGGCCAAGATGACTTGCATGTAAATGCTGAGGACAGCAGGGATGAAGATGGAGAACCAAAAAGAAAGAAACCAAAGATAAAAATCACCTTGAAGAAAATGAAGATGAAAGTTTCAAAGACAAAGGATACATTTTTCCAAGAGCTCAATGAGCGCCATAACTTTGAGGAAGATTTCATTCATCCCGATGATGTTGTTCATCGGCATGGCAATGTATATATCAAAACATTTAAGTGCCATTACTGTCCTTTTAAAGCAGCTTTTAAGAATGAAGTTGCACGGCATGAGAAAAAAATACATAGCATTCCCATACCCAAATATGAAGGTCACTCTAAAAAGGCAAAGAAGTCTGTAAAATCATCTAAAGCTGCCAAACACAAAACCATAACATCCAGTGATGATGTACTTAGTCAGATACTGCAATTTCCTCAGACAGACTTTCAGAATATGTCTTCAAAAGCAAAGATTGTGGACTCCCTTGAAAAACTGAATGATTTAGAGGACAAGGATTCTGAGCTACAGGGTGAAGAAGCCTCATATGAGACTAGTAACCATGACCTAGACAGCAGAGGTACAAGTCGAGAAGAATCAGTTGAAACTCAAGAAGGTCATTCCTCAGATTCTAAAGAGTCCTCTCCATCAAAAGAATCTGCTAAGAAGAAGGGCCTTTCTTTTTTTGAAAAGTTGCAGGAAAAGATGCCAACATCTAATGTTCAGAATTTGGTTTGTCAATTCTGTGGGCATGAATCAAAGTGTCTTTCAGAGTCTGTTCGCCATCAGAAACTACACTTGAGTGCTAAAAATATATTTGCCTCTGCTTCTCTGTCAACCAGATGTCAGTTCTGTCGACACAGATGTAAAACCACAGATGATCTCATGAACCACCTTAAGCTATGTCCAGAAGCTCGTAAAAATCAAATAACTGATTCAGGACGACGGCCAGGTAGTGGGCGATTGGATGAAAATGAGGACTCACAGTTCAATGAAGAGGGAGAGAATCAGATCAGTTGTAATGATGCTAATACAAAAGATATAAACTGCAGTGATACTAAAAGGAAAATTAGCTCTAGCAGTTTAAACAAGAATGATGATGAAAAACACCCAATGGAGAACAGAGTTTTTGTATGGAATAATTTCAAAATTCAGCAAGAAGGGGAGTCAAGCGTAGACAAAAGCAAGGACAAGAATACTAATGAAAATAAAGAAAAGTTGAACAAAAAAGCTGTTGCAGATACCACCAAAAGAGCAACTGGAAAAGGTTTAGATAAAAGTCCAGTCATATTTGAAGGCCCTCTAGATTACATTGAGAGTCCAACACCGCAAGGTCATCATTACTACAGCAAACGAGTCTATAGGTGCCCACAGTGTAGTTTCTGGGCTACTACAGCATCACGATTTCATGTGCATATTGTTGGCCATTTTAACAGAAAACCATATAATTGTTCAGAGTGTGGTTATAAGTCAAATTGGCGATGGGATATCACCAAACATATCAAATTAAAAACTTCACGTGACAACAGTCATCAAGAAGCTCAGGTTATAATCACTGATGAAACAGGAGAGAAGAATTACGAAAAGTATGATTGCTATCTTTCCATAATCCAACTTGATGAGACTAATGCTCACCGCACTGAAGGTGGTATACCAACTCGCAAGGGAAGACCAAAGCGTGCTCCTGAAAAAGAGGAGGGACAAGATTCAGCTACCCCATCTGCTTCTCCAGTTCGCAAGCCTCCAATGGTAACTATTCCAGTGATGCCACGCTTGCAAGCTTTGCCCCGTCTTACTAGAGCTCCTGGTCGATCAAGTTCCTCTCGTCCAGGACCAATGCCTTTTGGTCCTATACTTCCTGGAGCTCAGATGATGGTTCAGCTTGCTGGTAGTGGAGCATCAGGGGGCACAGGCTCTCGGCCACCTCCGCCACTGAGCTTGCGAGGGGCTCCAAAGTCATCTGCCACTACGCCTACTTTAAGTGTAAATGGCAAAACAACCAATTCAGAAGACAGCACTGCTGGAACCCCAGTGATCAGAGGACAGTATCAAATTATAACACCTCAGGTAATATATGAGCACCTTTTTATGATATTTATATAGTAATGTTTAGACATTATTTTATGGGTGATGCTGTGTATCTCTTAGTATTTTGATTGTGATTAGATATTGCATTTTCGCTTAGCAGCTGTTACTTTTACTTGTGTTGGGTGAATTGTTGTGCATCTGAAATATTAGTAAATCACTTATAATCATTATGAATGCCACAAATAGAAAATGCCATTCTGGATTCTTAGAATATTAAAAGAGTTTTTAAGTTAAAAATGTTTGCAGCACCTTTTCTTGATAACTCTACTTGCAATGATTATTAAAGATTATAGGTCTCTATTAGCAAAACGTTATTTCTTTCCCTTATTTTATGGATTTTTGTTTTTCTTTTCATCACTCAAACTTTGTTGACCTTTTGTGTAACTAAACAAAATATTGTATGATATAGGTCTGTTATGAATTATGAGGAGCTTTTCATATCTATCAAAGCATTAATCAAAGGGTGTTATATTTGCTGTTAATAAGAATTTCTGGCACTGTCCCAGCGAGATTCAGATATTATGTTTTCAGTTATTTTGCTTACCAAAAAAGAATAGTCAGAGAGATTGCAGAGATGTGATGTTTTTTGACCAAGATGTTAAGTTTGAATATTCTTCTTCTCACTTCATAACTTGCAGGCCTTTTGCAATGTCTTTCTTCACCTATGCTGTACAGTGAAAAGGATAGGAGGGTCATATCTTTTTTGGCCTGTCTTTAAGTTTGAAATTTTATGTCATAACTTCACAAAGTGTAGCTTTTTAGTAATTTCATACCAGTTTATGAGATATCATCACATACAGTTGCATTTTCTGGTTTAAACCACATAGTTTTCTTTGATGAAATATCACAGGCCTTAAACTATAAATAGATTCCATTCTTAGAGTATAGATAGGTTTCATTCTCTGATGATCATGATTTATTAAGTTCGCATAGTTTTCAATGCTGCTACATGTATTGGTGTTAGCATAAGTTTGATGTCATGGTTTCTTTGGTAAAATATATTTGTTGGTATAGCCAGCGGAGCTGCTTACTACGAGAGAGGAAATTAGGTAATGTGGAGGTAGTCCCATATCCTTGGAGAAGATTTGGTTGAGGCACTGTTAGTTCAAGGGTCTTTGATGGTAATAACTGAATTAAAACGTAGGCTTCTGTGATCATAATTTCATTGCATAGAAACACAGTATAACTGTGTTGATTCTTGTAGATGAAAGTGACAGTCTACATCCCCTCTCCTTGTCATTCTCTTCTAGAGAAGTAGTGAAAAACTTGGTGGTTTAAAGTCCCTGGTTATCAAACGATCCAGTGATCGTATGGTATTGCAGGGGGCGGTTAATACCAGCTTGGAGACTCTGCAGCTGCTGGCATCTGGTTCGACCAACTTATCTAAGCTTAAGAAGCAGCAGAAAGGTTCTCTTGTGGACTCAGAAGAAAAAGACAGTCAGGCTACACTGTCCCACCAGGTGAGGCAGGAAGACTTATGGAATCACTGTGAGATGTAGGAGTCTAGAGGAGGAAGGGGAGATCTTAGTCCCTTGAGAGGGAATATGAAGCCTGGTTAGGAGTTTTTCTCATTCAACTATAGCCATGAAGATTGTGGTCAGTTAGTCAGTTCTTGGAAAAAAAGCATTATCTATTTAGGTATGGATTTGTTTCTGAGAATTGTTGATATATGCTTTTTCACCTATGAACAGAGCCCTATGAGCATAAACGAGAGTACATCCTTAGTGGGGGTAAAACCCAGAATGAGATGTTTCTGTGATGATTCATCCTCCTTTGACCATCATAAAACATATTTGGCCAGCAGAAGCTTATTCACAGACTCAGTGACCATGTATCAGTTTATTCAAGCCTTTAATGTCATGTCACAAAGTTGAGGTAGGACTGAGCAACCTCTCTTCCATACTCATTTACACCAACACTGTATGATCCTGCTTGATGCTGACTTCTTATGTCATTACACTTATTTATAGCCTTCATTTCTGCTGGTTAGGTATTGACCTTTATTTGTGGGCTTGCCATAAAACGAGTTATTAGTACTTGTATCTTGAGAGCTATTGAGCCTGAGGACAGCATTGGTATCAGTTACCACAGTATGTTGTAGAATTAGATATATGGTCAGTCTAGTTACTGCCATTTGTTGGTGTATTGTATTTTTTCATTTTACTTTATAGTTCTTCTAGATATGATTTATTTCACATAAGTAAATGTAAAAACAAAAGCTCAAAATGACTCCAGTGGAAGTGTCTGCAATTTTGTGTAGATTTTTTTGAACCTTGCATGTAGGAATAAAGTTTGCATGTTGAAGAACTGGTAGTTGTGGATGAGTTTTAATATTTGAGAGTAAACTTCACTAATGATGGGAATGGAAAAGCTGGAGTTGAAAGTAGAGTCAATCAGCAGAGTAGAATTAGGGAGTCTTCTGATCACTCTGGTGAATTATAAAAATGTAGATGTACAGTAGGCAAGAAACTTGCATAGAGTACTCATTCCGACATTGATACGTCTCCATCATATTTTGCCAGAATTCTTCATTTGCAGACATTTCAGCCATCTGTGATATATATTTAGTCATATAGAACTCTTTTTATAATATACTTTATATTATATGCCACTCATACACAGATTATCTCTTTTGTCACTGTTTAATTGTATTAATGCTATCCTTAAGCTACTGTATGATTAAGATAGTACAATAACAGTACAATACTGTCATGCAAGCAACTTCACTGGAGATTTTAGTGTAATGTGCTGGTCGAAAATATTTCTTTGGAACGCATAGCAATTTACATTATAGAAGTCTATGTGAAAGCATGGTTCACTTAGAATAGTTTTACTTAAAGTAGCTTTTCCTAGGAGTGCATGTAGAACTTTAAACAAGGAGTGTCTTTATCTTAGCATTTTTCATTTGGGAAATTTGCAGCAGTTGAGAAAATACCCTATTTAGGATTTGTTGTTTTGAGGTGGACCGATTTATTGGCAGTGAATTCTGACAAGGATCTCTTTGCCACAGAAGCTAATTCTGTTTTACCAAAGGACAGTAAATGAATGTTGACGTGAGATTACTTGATCCCACCTCACTTCCACACAGTGACACCAAATCTTGGATGGGATACTTCTTGGTTCTTTAGTCCTGTGAATAAACAACTTCCAGCTTCTTATGTTTTATTATAGTTGAAGGGATGAATCCTCTTGGGTACAATTCATTTAGGGGAAATAAAACAGTTTTAACCTCCCTATGAGCAAGTGCTCTCTCAGATACTCATAGGGCTTTGCATATAGTAGAGAAATAGTTATGCATTCTTCATGACCTAAATTTTATATTTATATTCGTGTTTGATTCATTCTGAGCTAAGTCTTTGTTGAATTCAGATAATGGGTATTTGATTTTACTCATAATAAATTAGTTCTTCCTCTGTTCATGATTACACTTTCAGTCTAAAGTTTTAAAAGGAAAAATTACAACCATTGCATTACAGATATGCTCTTATTTGAATTTACTCCAAGCTCATAAAAATTGGCTCACAAATAAGAATTTTTTGTTTTATGTTTGCTCATGCATAGTTTTGACGCTTAAAAAATCAATAGAAATCTTAGTGAGTGTAAATTCCACTTGCTGTTTGCAACTTGGATAATTCTGGCCCAAAGAGAAACTATTAAGTGGTGTTGGTAACTATATCCATAGGGAATTCACTAGTTGCAGAAAGAGTGAAATGTACATCAGGAAGCATGCATTGTAGATGAATGAAATATGTATATTTACGTTTTGTGTGAAGGAGTTATTTGGTAGAATATGATGATAGCTTATTTAACACCTTTCTTGTGTGTTTTGAAAATTATATTTCAGAATGTGCCATCATTATACTCCACATTTATCTTTCTGCCACGTCCCTTCATTTGTATATTTCAGAACCTTGTCATATTCTTTGTTGTACTCTTAATGCCTTCCAGCAGTAAGGATGAAGCCTATACCATTTGTATGGTAGCTGGTTAGAGTACCTCACAAGTGGTATTGGGTTCTAATCCTTGCTGTTGGAGGATACAATGTGTTCTATGAAAGTGCACCTTTATTTGCACTATATTTTTTGTATATATATATATATATATATATATATATATATATATTATCCCTGGTGATTGGGGAGAAAGAATACTTCCCACGTATTCCCTGCGTGTCGTAAAAGGCGACTTAAAGGGGAGGGAGCGGGGGGC
>JAYMFT010199943.1:0-11693 GCA_038088735.1 Panulirus argus
TATATATATATATATATATATATATATATATATATATATATATATATATATATATATATATATATATATATATAGATGGTACAGGGCAAGAAATATCATGAAGGAACGAGGGAGACGCAAGTAAATTAGTTAAACAATAAAAGTGAAAATTGAATTCCAAGAGAGGTCAAGACAGGAGGTGAAGAACGTCAACGTGTCAGTATGTCGCTGCCAGGTGAGGGGGCTGGCCTCCAGAGTCAGGAACTTAAAATAGACTGTGTTTCGTTATGAAGACCGTTTCTACCGCCGTGGTTAGGACGACTTGGGGTACCTACCACACACAAACACACACACCTGTCGACGTGCGCCTTGCCTGAGTCGAGTCCCCTTTCTTTTGGCAGGTGAGGAAAGCCGCATCGACTTAGTCGACGTGACGTACCCAGCCACAGTGGAGGTGGTGGAGGGGCAGCACGCCCAGCTCTTCTCCGCCAATGGCTCGCACGGCCTCTGGTCACAGGAAGGTCAGTGGAGATAAACATCGTATAAAAGTAAGAATATTCACAAGCTTCATAACCGTTCGGTATGTTATCTGATATGTACTTTTCTTGTCCATACATCCGACTGCGTCTTCCGTCGTACATACAATGTTCTCAAGAAATATTCTTTCTTTTTTTCTTTTTTTAAATAATCTCACTAGACACCGAACAACTTTCCCGGAACATTAACCTGCCTGGGAACTACAGTGTTTTCTGTAACAGCCTGTCCGTCAGGTCAGACCACACCAGGAGCATGTTAACTGTGGAGGAGACTGTCTGTAGATAATGCTGTTGCTGACACGCCATCATCCTCTCCCTTACCAAGACTGACACGCCATGACCTATACCTCACAACACCCTAAAATCCTCCACGGAATCCCCTCCTAATTTTTTAACTCCAAACACCCCGTCCCTTCAGGCCAACGATCAAGAAATACTTAAAGTTTCCTTTCCAGTCCCCTGGACCTGGGCCAGGCTTCAGGCCCCACCTAGTGCAGAGCAGAGCAACTTACACAGCTTTTATCACACTTTATGCTTCATCATGTTGCTGTTGTTCTCACGGGCAGTATGATTGTATAAGTGGTACTGACAACAGATATTGACAATGTACGTGTTTGAGGCAGGCACCCATGAGTACGTCCACTTCCCCGTCTATCTGCAAGACCAGGCGGCGCGGGGTTACCCCTGGAGGACCTGGAACTTCCTCGAAGTCGTCAGCTACGACCCGGACACGGCGTAAGGCACTGGTCGTCTCTTTACTCCTGCTTCTGTCGGTTATTCAGCAGCGATTTAGCTCACCTGTTACGGTGCGATTATTATTGTCTTAATCTTTATTGTAATGTTATTCCTGCCTTCTCTGCAGTGTGAGTGTGTTGCCATGCGTCATGTATTTCCATGCATGGCCAACCAGAGAACAGGTTAACATTATTTGTATTACGAGCCAGTGTCTAGTGTTCTTGCCACGATGTGTACACACTACCTCCTTAGGCTAGTACACATCCTTCACCCTACACACTATCTCCCTTCCGGGGCCATGTGTGTTTTGCCTGTACACACCAAAAGTCTTGATCATTCAGCCGAAAGTAAGACTTGCTGGTGAAGTTCAGACGTCTTTCATGTCAAATAACAAGCCCAAGTGACGCACGATCAAAATTCTTGATATTATGTTGCTGACTTTATCTTATCATTCATGCTATCAACGAAGGCATGCAATCTAATGTACACCTTATGTATAGAATACTATTTCTCGAGTCGTTTACCATGTCTATTACGACTATTTGGTAAACAAAAGGTAAAGCATAGTAGTGTACTGTAAGATCATCGTGAAGACAGACAGAACTGATAAAAGATTATTCCTTACCCTTTTACATATAGGACATTAGCACTGACTTCCGTGGAGATGCTGAGACCATCATTAACCATTGTACCTGGCCCTGTAGGTACGAGGGAGAGCTTCACTACCTGGACTATCGAGGCCGCTGGGGCAACCAGAAGCGCGGGTGTGAGGTGCAGCCCGTCTCCGGCGAGTGCGTCCTCGGGGACGGTCCCAGACTCTGGCGTCCTGGCCCCTCCGACTTCCCTGATGACTGCGCTGCCCACTGACTCTCCCTAGCCCTCTTCCCTGTTGGGCCCGACGGTTTCTCGTGAACCGCCAGCGTCTTTACTCAGTCACTTGTCTCATGGCGCTGCCGTTCCCGCTCCTCAACTGATAAAGGTGACTCCTGATCTTCGTGGCTTCCTGTGTCACGTCGACTTCCAGAGGCCCCGCAAGGTACACGAGAGGGCAACATTCACGAGCAGTCTTATGTCTTCCTGCCACGTCGTAACCATTCAACACCTACAGTGGTTGGAATAAAACAGATTAGAGACTTTTTTTTTTCTGGTAACCTTGGACCCCTACTTCTTCTTCTTCTTCTTCTTTTTCACACCGCTAAGCTCTGGAATTGTTTATTTTCTCATGTCTCTCCTGAGAGGTAAGATCTGTTCCTTTATAGACAGCAAGTCTTCTACTTCCCCCAAGAGATCTTTACTTCTACTATAGTACCTATTTAATCCTTTCTTATGTTCCTCTCAAGGATTGGCTTCAATGAAGACTTTTGACCGTGATTGGGGCCATAATTGTTGAAGAAGTTAATAGCAAATGATAGGGAATCAAGACGTAGAGAAAGAGTACACAAGAATTGAAAATCAGTGGAAACAAAGATCATTTTCTGTAGCGCCGGCTCTTGTTGCTTTATGTGTATAGGGCATGAAAAACATCGTAAACAAAGAATAATTTCTAGAGTATATATTTCTATTTCAGAGTGATACATCTTAGAAAATAGTAAACAAAAGTTGAAGCGGATTCTGCAGAGCTAATTCAAAATAATATCCATCGTATTTAGAATGATGGGCGACGGAAGCTTACCAGTTAAACCTCATCAAGGAGGCGTCCCATCCTGTTCATTAATCATGCAGTGTATCAAAAAGTAACGACTAATCAGCGAACAGGTCCTGTTACAGTTACCAAGAAACAGTTTGCAAACATATTTCATACAAGTGGGCAGGGAGTTATGGTTATAGTCCAGTGACAGTCACGGAGTCATGCGAGAGCCAGTGAAAATCACCGTTAAATAAGGAGGACCCGGGGCCGGTCCAAGGGTACTGGAGGAGCTCCGCCGAGATCCCCTTCGGACGTACCCTGGAAGCACTCGTACACGAGGATCGTCAACACCTCTGAAAACCAGTTCGGCCAACGGTCCCCACCAGCTACCTAAAAGGCTGGCCTGATCATCATAGTCGTCTCCTGGAGAGAGTAGTGATAACCCTTCCAATGTTTCCAGTTGATGCCATCGGCGAAGCTGTCGTGCTGGCCGACGTGCTGGTAGCCGTTCAGGTTAGAGATGTGGCATTTGTAGTACCACCAGGCCCCACGGAACCTGTGGGGACAGGGCATTGAGTTCAAATGACATTTGTCTGCGTCTACGCTAGCATGCTGTCAAAACCTGAGGTGCATCTTACGTGAGGTATATATATATATATATATATATATATATATATGTATACTGGAACGTTGGCTTGTGACAAAGTCTTTGATTCTTACCGGCAAATAATACGTTAGACATTTTATCATAAGGGTTCGTAACTTTATAAACTGAACATTGGTTATGAAAATTATTTGCTTCATTCATAGCTCCCTGATACATGCTGCATATGTTTGCTCAGGGATTCACTTCTCTCTCGAGTTACCAGTAACTTTGTAACGTCAGGTGTGAGAGAAGTGACGGTCTGCAGAATGTGAACTATCAGCCCTGCCATTAGAGAAGCTTTCCGTAGGTACGTAGATTGGGTATGTCTGCCTCCCTTGCTTTCCCAGACATTATAATCTTTTCCAACATATGAGAGAGAAAGAAATATTTCCTAAGGTTTAAGATTTGCAAGACGAGACGCTGTGTTTAAAGTTCTGCGTTTTGTAGCTGCAGGTAGTTAAGGCCCGTGAATGTTTACCATTTCTAAGGACTGATGGAAACAATACCTACCTTTCTGCACAGCTGCCGCCGTCGGTGTCGTGGTCAGCGTCGTGAGTGGAGAACGCGTGGCCATTGTGTGATTCGTCTCCCAACCCGTCCCCAGCTGTTCCTGTGTACCTGCGTCAAGTGAAACAAGCGCACCTCGTCAGTACTCTGCTCCCTCTCTCTCCTATAAGACCACGAAGTATGAAGACGATCGTACCTAAATCCCGAAGGATTTTCGTGTATAAATGTGTGTTTGTTCCTCTGTTGACCCATGGCAACAAAGTTTCATGAAAAGCAGTATTAATGATAAGGGACATGTTGACTGATCAAGTAGACACACATCATACAAGTATTCAATCTCGAACATACAAATCCCCGACTACGAGTTCTTGTAGTGTTAGGAACAGTGGATGTATTGCTTGAGTGCTCTGTTATATAGTTAATCACCAATAATGTCAAGGCAACATTACCCAAAGTATTATTCACGAGATAAGAAAGAAAAATAGATATACAAAAGGATATAGGGATTGAATAAGGAAGCAATGTACAGTTTACAGTAGTGGAAGTCAAACTTCGCACAGAGTTAATCTATACTTTTTTACCCGCCAATTCTTCACTTGTGTTGTATGCAAACATACAATAATACAATTGAGACTTGGTGAAAGAAAGAATAATGGTTTGAGCTATGCGCAATCCTTCTTTCGCATTACTATCCTTTCCTTGTTTCCAAACATCCTCGACATTCCAAACGTATGTTAACTGTATTTACATATAATCATTTACCTTGTTAATGAAGTTTCCAGTGTTGATTAGAATTATAGATGTGATACAAGGAGAGGAACATTTACCTGCCAACGCTGATGGCATAGAATGAGGCGAGAGGTCCCACGTAGAATTTGCTGTACTTGGCCCACCGATGTTCGCCATCGTAATCCTTGAGGTCAACTCGTAGTTCCTGAAGCGCGGTGGAAGTAAGCTCATGGAGAGTATCGAGACCCAGCCAGAACTCGCCTTCCAAGTGGCCAAAACCCAGCCGATACTCGACCCAGGTGCGATAAAAGTCCTCCCGCTCGGTGAGGTTACGACGTCGCTGGAACACCGTCCAGCCTCCATTGTCCACCGTCTGCTCGCAGTAGACGGTGACGGAGGCGTCGCGATGCTTTAGGAACGGGTACACCTGTCGGATGCCGGAGTCGGTGTCGCCAGAATCAAGCAGGTCTCGGCAGTGGCGCGGACGGTTCCGGATCATCTGGTTCTCCTTAACACTTTCCCTCAACTCCGACACCGTCTCGCGCATCTCCTGTTACCAATGGTATACAGACAGGGAGGATATTATCACGTATGGTTATCACAGTTTTATGGATCTCTGGTCTACACTAAACTGAAGACCAGTTCACAATGAACAGGTACCTGAGAAATAAATTCATTCACTAGAGACGTTGCCTACGGTATAACTAACCAGTTTGCATTTCTAGAGGAATTAGAGTATAAGTTACCCATGAAAAACGATCTAGTACGTGATACGATTTTGTTTGGAATTACTGGATATTAAGCAAAACATACCCGAAGAAGGTCCTGTAAGCGAAGATTTGTTTTTACCTGGTCGGTCATCTTAGAGCCAGTTATCCCACAGCCAATCATCCCACTGTCAGTCATCCCACAGCCAGTCATCCCACGACCAGTCATACCTCGGGCGGTTTGTCACAATTTAAATATCCACAGCTTACACTAATGTTTTCATTAAATGTACCTGACATTCAACAAGACTCCACAACATATCTGTCTAGACATTATACACACAGAGTAGCACTACAGAGAAATACAAAAACATTAGTTCCTCACGTCTTTCCTAGTTTCCTCCCACGATTCCCTGATATCACCGCTCAACGCAATAAAACACTTGCATCATGAACAACATTTGATCTGCCATGGTTATCGTATATAACACAAATAGATTAGTAATTCTCAGAAACTGAGAGCCTAATTCAGATGTCAATCTTTGTGAACAATTGTTGGTTACAAAGGATAAATTCGTGTCTGCGTGGAGTTCTGACCTCTGAAAACGTTTTAATTATTCATATTTACTTGGGGAAGTTGAGAGTGTACAGCATTTTTTTTTTTACTAACTCTCCCAATTAGTTGGATCACGACATAGTAGGAGAGCTGTGCATCACATGATCACTTTGTGGCAGTTGGCAACTTGGGCTTTTGTATTATTCTAATCTTGCCGACTGGGCTTGAAGTTTTATATTTTTTTGTGTGTCCTAACAATCACAATCTGAATCTTTTTATAATGTGTAGATTCTCCACCCCCTAGGAAACAATTAGAGTATTCCATTTCTCTTTCAATGGTTTATGGTCCTTAACATGAACACTGCGACTAAGAACTTTGCCATGAACGAAAACCTCAATAGAAACAGAATCCTTTGTAAGTATCTCACGTAATTTATGACGTGCGTGTCAAGAGGGAGATGGTAAACTCCTTAACAACATCAACTACGTAGGAACCACGACTTCGCCATCCTCTCATGGGCCACATGCACAGTGAGAGTGTATGTGGTCTTAGAATTATCTTTAACACCCGAAGAAGGCGTTAAACATTATTCGGTTGGTGGATGTAGCTTGACACTGACGGCCTTAATGACCCTGGCAGTTGAAAGGCCTAAAGCCCAAACAACCAACCAACCGACCATCCTCTTTCGGAGGAGCCACTGCCAAGTGGCACACGAATGCTCAACACGGGACAGATGGTAGATTCAGTATTCAGTCATATTAGAGACACCGTTCATATTCACAGAGGCTCTCTTGATTCAGTAAAGCGACTTATGGTCATCCTACAAAAATGCCAGACAACACTTGTACATTGCTTCTCTTCAACAACCAACCAGAAACCAGATCTTCAGTGGGATGATGGGTTTTCCCAGCCTCCCCGTTCCCCACACTACAATATCTGAGCACACTCCTCTATCTCTCTTGCTGCCACTGGCCATACATGATGCTACTTTTGCGCCCACATACATCTCCCACGTGAAAGCCTGTTCACTTCTCGATTTAACTTATTCCTGAAAATGTGCCCACAAAAAAAACAAATATCCTTCAAGGCTGTTTAGCGAAACATAAAGTTTTAATTATAAAGTAATGAGGATGATATACAGTGGAAGAAGGCCTCAATATGAACATCATCTAACAAGAAGTAAGCTTCAAGAATCTGTGTGTAAGAGGGACTTAGGAACTGATGTCGACCCTTACCTGTCGCCAGTGTTCTTCCACTTTAGCAGGACAGTAAAAGGAGACAAACTGTCCGTTGACAAATACTGAAACAGCTATTAACTATACACATAAAGAAATCTTCAGCAAGTTGTTCATATCCTACATAAGGCCAACACTAAAATATGTCATTCAAGTTCGGTCACCGTACCTAAAGATGCAGAAGAACTGATTAAGGTCTAGAGTGAGGAGTGAACTGATCACAGCCTTTGTCTTTAAATCAACTTGGGAAGTGAGGAAACATGATCACAACTTACACTGGAAGAGAGAGGCGAGAGGGGAGACGTGATCACAAACTACAATATTCTAAATCAACTTCACAATGTGGATGTTAATCAGTTTTCACTGAACTAGACATAATGACTTAAGACCTACATAGAAACTTTGCAAAACGGGAGAGACAAGACGTGAAGTGACCTTCCTCTGCTCAGAGATTTATCATCAAGGTAACTGGTTAAAATATTGGCATAACATGATGAAAATATATTAAGGGAGGCTACTGACCACCTGTATTAAGGGAGACTAGTGCCTAAGTGTAGTAAAGGAGACTTATGTACCTAAATCAAGGAAGACTGTTACTCACCTGTATTAAGGGAGACTGCTACCCTTCCATATTAAGAGCAGTGATCTCCTGTATCAAGGGAGATACAGTTAGTCTATATGTTAGAGCTAATCTTACCTTGATGAAGGACGTTTCTTGGTTGACGTCCAGGGTGCAGGATGCAATGGCGGCAGTGACACAGGAGGGGCTGAACCCCGCCGCCTGCAGGAGGCTCGGCACAAGGGAACTTTCCCCGTTGGAACATCGTCTTTCCGGCACATTCACCTGTGATGCGACCACCAGCGCCACCGCCCGTAGCAAGACACAGAGCCACAAGGGTCCCCTCATACCCACCGCAGCTGCAGGAAGGTCCTCAACGATCACTGGACACGTTAGATATGGATCTGTACTCCGTGGTTTATGAACGGATCTGTGTGGCCAGGATGGCCACCGAGTGCTGGGGTTGGATACTGGGGTGTGAGCGCAAGAGCGGCTACCAACCCCCGTCACTATCTGGCATCCTTCACGACTTTCCTCACAATGCCGAAGCAAGAGAGTTCTACTCCCGCAGCATATAAGATCGACATGCACATTGCCACACCAGTTGATCTAGGACTTCCCTAATCTAGAAGTGAACGCTTTCAGACTGGGAAGGTGAGAGGAAAGGCAGAGGCCATAGCAACAGAGAAGACTACAAGGAATGATACCAGAGGGAGGGTGCAGTGCTGAAGGAAGGGTCAGATGCCGTCTCCCTCTCCATGACCTTCCACTGCACGCCAGTCCCTAAGCATACAGCGAGGAAGACCTGACTTTTCGTTCATAAATGTCTATAATGACAAGGATCGTTTCGTTCACCATACAAAATTGAATTTTCAGTTTCAACAATTCTATTCTCAACAGAAAAATGCCATCATCGAAAACCAGCTTCTTTTTTCAGCATACAGCGCCACAAACTCTTCACTATTTCCATTCACATCCCAGAGCACCCTACGCCTCCTACTTACATTACTAATTGCCACATTACCCACTTTCGCATTCAAATCACCCATCACTAATACCCGATCTCTCGCATCAAACCTGCTGACACACAACTACTAGGCTACTCCAAAAATACCTGTCTCTGTCATCCTTCCTTTGGCAAGGCGCATATGAACTAGTATTCACTTTCATTTCAGCTACATCAGTCTGGGACTCACTTCCTTACACTCTTTCACATATTCCCACAACTCCTTCAGCAGAAGTGCTCTCGTCTTCACACTCACCCTTGGCTTTATTCCTAAGACATTTCAAAACCATCCGTCCTCCTTACCCTTGAGCTTTGTCTCTCTCAGAGCAAGAAATCCAGGTTCCTATGTATTTCTCCCTCCTGGGCCTGTCTTCATCTCAGCATAGTCAGGGACCCCAGCCTGAATCTTCAGGGAGGGTGAGCACTCCTCCCGTGGCTACTTCTATTCCTTCTTAAGAAATCAAAAGAAGGGGAGGATTTCCAGCTTCCCAGTCTCGCCCGTTTTTGTGTCGTTCTACAATATATATATATATATATATATATATATATATAGAGGGAGAGAGGGGAGATCATTAAAAGGGAGAAGTGGAGAAACAGATTAATATGAAGAGAAATAATCAACAGTCAAGAGAATTAGAAAAAAAGGGGGATTTAAAAAGCAATGAAGAAAACGAAAGAAAACGACTAAGAATATAACCAAAAGGAGATGGAAACAAAGGAAAAGAAAAAAGAGAGATAAAAAACGGTAGAAAGGTGGCCGCTTGTCTTCCTGCCGACGCTGATGACCACAACCGGTAAAGAAGGCAGCCTGGAAGACATTCAGAAGCAGCAGACTTTTCCATGTGACCATAACATTCTCGTCCCTTAGTTCTGGAAGTCGACCACGGAAGGTTCTCTGGGACGGGGTTGCCCTCACATAACGCTGTCGAGTCCAGCGGGTAACGTGGACGTGGCTAGAAATGTAAAACCCCTCAGAAAATTATTAGTCGACTTCTTGTTAGGTGGGTTATGTCTGGTCTCGTCTGCAAGATATTCCTCCCTGGCCATACATGTCCTCCCTGGATGATATGGGCTCCAGTTTACCAGCGGTTATGATGTTCCTTCCACAGAAAACCTGTTTTTTTTCCCAGAGGAAAAGTTTCCATTATCTCCTCCGACAGTTATAATCGCACTGCAACATTTATTTTCTTATTATAACACTTATTTTTGTTCATTAAGTTCCGTATTTCCAAAACTGGAAAAGAAAAAAAAAATTGTCAATGTCCAGTAACTCAGCTGAAGGCCCGGCCAACAACCTATATCTGTGAAAGCTAGAGACTGAGTGTGAGCGAATGTGGCCTTTACGTCTGTTTCCTGGCGGTATTCCGCTGACGCATGGGGTGGCGATTCTATTTCCTATTACCTATCTCTCCTTTCTTCTCGTCTTGGTTACATCCACACACATTCAGACACCCTGAATCTGAGCCTTGGAGGAGGATGAGTACTCCCCGCCTGACTCCTTTTTCTGTCTCCTCTTTTAGAATTTGAAATAAAAGAAGGTGTGAGTTTCCAGCCCCCCGCTCCCGCCCCCTTTAGTCGTACAAGGCGGAAAAAGGGGGCAGGAACTGGGGGCTGGAAACTCTCCCCATCCTCTATCTTATTTTCTAAAACAGGAAACAGAAGGAGTCAAGTGGGTAGTGCTCATCCTCCGCGAAGGCTCAGATTGGGGTGTCTGAATGTGTGTGGATGTAACCAAGATGACAAGAAATGAGAGACAGGTCATATATTTGAGGAAAGAAACCTGGATATTCTTGCTCTGAGTGAAACGAAGCTCAATGAAAAAGGGGAAGAATGGTTTGGAAACGTCTTTAGAGTTAAGTCAGGGGTTGGTGAAAGGACATGAGATAAGGAAGTAGTAGCGTTACTGCTGAAGCAGGAGTTGTGGGAGTGTATGATAGAGTGTTTGGAAGTAAATTCTATATTGATGTGGGTAAAACAGCAAGTTAATGGTAAGAGATGGGGTATTATTGGTGCTTATGCACCTCATCAGGAGAAGAATGTTCTTGAGACGCAAGTCTTTTGGGAGCAGTTGAGTGAGTGTGTCAGCAGTTTTGGTACACGAGACTGGATATTAGTGATGGGTGATTTAAATGCGAAGGTGAGTAATGTGGCAATTGAGGGTATAATTGTTATACTTAGGGTATTCAGTGATGTGAATGGAAATGGTGAAGAGCTTGTGGATTTCAGTACTAAAAAAAGACTGGTGATTGGGAATACCTTTTTTAAAAAGAGAAAGATTCACAGTCTTACGTATGTGAGTAGGAGAGATGGTCAATGGGCATTATTATACTGCGAATTAACTAATAGTCGTGTAAAGGAGAGACTTTTAGATGTAAATGTTCTGAGATGGGCGGCTGGGCAGGAGGGTGAAAGGTTTGCACGAAATAGAGTGAAATGGAACGATATGGTATACTGGGGTCGACGTGCTGTCAATGGACTGAAGCAGGGCATGTGAAACATCTGGGGTAAACCATGGAAAGGTCTGTGGGGCCTGGATGTGGATAGGATGCTATGGCTTCAGTGCATTACACATGATAGCTAGAGACTGAGTGTGAGCGAATGTGGCCTTTTCGTCTGTTTCCTGGCACTACCTCGCTGACGCAAGGGATGGCGATGCTATTTCCTTTGGGGCGGGATGGCTTTAGGAATGGATGGAGGCGAGCAAGTATGAATATGTACATGTGTATATGTGTATATGCATGTGTATGTATATCTATGTATATATGTTGGTATGTATATGTATATATGTATATATTCTTCCTATCTCTCTATCGAAAGCTCCTCACAACTCTCGTATCTCCTTTGACGGTTCTGTAATTCCACCTCTTGAC
>JAYMFT010199954.1:0-11692 GCA_038088735.1 Panulirus argus
TATATATATATATGCGAAAGGGAACCGGTTCAAAGATTGATCCCTGAGGGACTCCCCTTGTTACGTCTACCCATTCAGAGCTTTGATCATTATTCACCACTCTATTTACAGCCAATCAGGTATTTCCCACCCACAGAAGTATAACTCCATCTACACCATGTGACTTAAACCTTTGTTACTAACATCTGGTGTGGAACTCTGTCGAATACTTTTTGAAAATCTAAGTAGATAACATCAACGCCTTTTCTTTCAACAAACATGTAGATTTTATCTGAAATCAACCACACTTGTGAGACGCAGCGGTTTCGTTGAAAATCATGCAGAGAATCGTGTAAGAAGAGGTGGACCTCTTCATAGTTTACGTAGGATCTTATCCCGATTGATGGTTTCCATAAGTTTAGCATAAGTTTCCATGCTACATCGGGAAAATTCCATTCTTCTGGAACATTTCCTGTGCCTTAATGTCGATGGGAAAAAAATATGCATGAAATCTAGTTTAGATAGTATCATTTTTGTCAATGTCCTTATTTTCTTGTGATCTAGTCATTAGTTTTATATTATTTATCAAAATAATAAAGAGAGGAACACACCCACGAAAGTATTCCGTTCCCTCTGAGAAGACAATTCAATGCGTACAGTTGGAATTTTTTAAAGATATTTTTAGAGACAAACTCTTCGGACATTCTTTTGTGTACAACAGACGAGTTCCGACATACTAGTAGGGGCTACACTTTCCATTCAGCTATGTTAACAAACTGTAATTTCGTTACTGAGAAAATCAGTAGATACACAGCTCTCGAGATACCTGATGAGAGAAAAAAAAAATCGAATTAATAAGTTTCGTCCGCATATTTCATATGCGCATAGCATGGACACCAAATCTCTTCTCCCTTCGATTATCAAAACATTGTCTTCAACTGTCAAGCGGGATTTCTCATCCTTTTTCTGGGTGTTTATCATAACCGAGATTTTCCATTCATTTCAGAAACTCTGACTGCTTATACCATTCTGCTATCAGGTTAACAGATGGAATAATTCCTTCGCTGAAACCTATAAACTCTTTGTCCGAACATTTTTCAGAGCTTCTTTTGCAAAATTACTCTGGTACTGATGTGTGAATCAGTGAAATACTTAGGTCATTGTTTCAGGGTCTTGGCAGTGGACCAACCTTATCCCTCGGTATGTAAGGGAGGCCTGAGGTCTAATCTTAGTCGAGTTGTTGCCATATTTATTCATCTATGGTTATATGTTGTGTGTTCCCTTTGTATCATCCTCGTATTTTGAACATGACTGGTGCTTGTGTTTCTTATTCTCCACTGTGTGATGAGCTTGTCCTCGACAGTTCATTTTTTTGTTTTTAGACCTTGTTCGTGTCGAGTTAAAAAGGGATGGATGGGGTGATGCCAGTTTTTGTATTCACTCTTCTTGCCAAGTTATCCACAGTGTCGCTGGGATGCATCCATCCCATAATGTCGTGTGATCCAGCGGCTCACACTAGCGATGAATATATATATATTTATATCCTGGCCAATGTTAGATTAACCCCTTGGACACGAGGCTACGACAAATAATCCCTTGAATAGGAAGTTAACGACTACTGATGATGACGTTACGACCGTTGAACACAACGGTGCGATCCTTTTGGTATGATAATGTGACTTTTCCCACACAATCCTTAAGGGTTATTGTCTAAGGTCATGTCATCATACCCGAGGGTCGTAACGTCGTTCTCACAAACTACAAACCTAGTCTGCTCTTCTCACCTTCTTCAGACTCACGAGGAAAGGTTTGGAGCGGGTTTCTGTTTACAAATTCCTCAAATGTAAATCACGGATCAAATTTATTCATTTGATCAACGACTGGTGTGTTACTTCATAGAGTGATCACTGTGTGGGCGTTGACTTGTTCCTAGAAGTTTAACATAGCTGGCTGTGCACAGAGCGCTGCTTCTCCCGACACAGCAACACAGCCATACAACACAATAAAACACAAGGGTGCCAAATCATGTGGTACTCTTAAGACATTAATTCTATGGTATATTTAGTATCCTTCCTCTCTTTTCCCTACATCTTGTGAAATAATGATTCTCAAATTAGGCATATCTGTTACAATCTAACAATTTAAATATCTAATAGTTGTGTTTATTTCTGCAAATCTGAATCACCGAGATCTGCCAAAAACGTTACTTCATGGAGATAATTAGAACGGTTATTCGAAGGCATCGCTAAACTGGATGTTTTTCTTTGTACAGAATTTTAATAAGTGCCTCAGGTAAGCGACAGAAAACGTTAAGTCATTGGGCATGACAGGCAGGCTACGGTATGACATACACTTGGGTATGACAGGTATGACAGGGTAAGAGAGGCAGACTTGGGTATGAAAGTCATGCTAGGATATGACAGACTGGTTAAGGTATAAAAGCCAGGCTAGAGCATGACAGACATGCTAGGATTGACACCTAGGATAGGGCATGACAGACAAGCTTGAATATGACAGGTAAGCTATGGTTATGACAGGCAGGCTACGGTTACAACAGCCAATACAGGATATGAAAATACGAGGATATGACAGGTAAGCTGGGTTATGTCAGGCAGATTAGTATATAAAAAGCAGAGTACGGTATGACAAGCAACCTGGGGTATGACAGGTAGTCTGGAGTATGGATCCAAGTGAAGTGAGGCAAAATACGGAAGTCTCTCCTTCCGCGGGATGTGTCCGAGAACGAGACGATCGGCTGGCCAGGGATAGATGGGTGAGGAGGAGGGAGTCAAGTCCGATGCCATCATTGTGATAAAGATCGTGTACTGTTACAAATGACAGGATCAAATACCGAAAGAGAGGGAGACTCCATGATCGTAAGAGTTATCTTTCAAAAGAATTACCCACAAGGGGATCTCCCTACCCACGAATTTCAAAATAGGGAGAATAGAAAACAAACTGGCTTTGAAATACGTAAAATTAATTAGCCCTCGATTCAGTTTCTCACGGAAAATAAGTATGATGCTTAATTTGTATAAATGAGAGTTGTTATGCATTATTTGATTATCACAAAGCCTTCGAACACTCAAATCCTCACATGAGTACTCACAGGAGAATTAACGTTTCAGCAGATTAAGAGTAAGGTAAACTGTGAAAAAATAATTATTATGAACCAAATGAGTCTCAGCCTGCCAGGTTGATTTGGACGAACATATCCAACTAAAACACTCCCTTCTGTACCACAAACTCTCCTGTAACGTCAATATGAAGTAGTATTGACGAATTAACATCCTTTGATACACTGTAGTTTACTATCTGTTCATGCTTAAACACCAACTGCACCAGAAAATAATCCCTGTGGATTATGCACGGACCACAATTATTTAGTTATTTGGGCTAAAGAGTTAAAGGATGTTTTTCTTATTCTGTACACTGTAAAGCTGTGTTTGGGCCGTTGATGTGACAAAGCAGTGCCTGGCAGTCTTATCGCAGGACATCTTTTTTAACTTACTGTGTGGTAAATCATTTTCCCCAGCGGTCTCTATCGCTTTCCTTAGCATTCAGCAACGAGAGAAAATTTGTACGCTTGTCCTGGTAGACAAGACCAAATACGGCGATTCCTTAAAAAGATGCCCTGCTTGAAGAATCTATCAACACATTTACCTTTTTTCCCCTTTCTGATCACGTATCTTCCGTCACTCTTGTTTCGTCCACTTTCTTTTTTCCTTCTTCTTCCTTTCACATTTATCTCGGTTGGAAGATATACGAACTTCAGCTCCTTGGCCAAGTTTTGCGGGATTCCTCGATAATTCCCATTTTTTATTTTCACTTTCTAGGATAACTTTGAGCCGCCCTGATTTTTCCATAAGACTTGGAACGATGGCTCTTGTCACCGAGTCAGGAGAATTTTTACTCAAGCCTATTTAACTCCTCCTGTAACATCAGTTCCCCTGAGTTCTTCCTTCCAGAGAATTTTCACTGCTTCAAAATCTTTATGAATACTTTCTTCATTTGTAGATTCGTGATTTCTATATTCTATGGAAGGTCGTGTTAATTTTTTTCGCTCTCTCCTATTCCCCAGTCAACATATATGTAACGCACTCTTCGTAATGTTGATCCTAGAGTCCTCTTAGCACTTGGCAGTCTTAATCCAAGTGAGGCTCCCCGTGATGACTGGGAACACTGATGCTTACAGCTTGACGTGATAAACATGGATACTTTTGACAACCTCAACTTCACATGTCGCCCCCACAGCCTTTCTTGCCTGCACTCATAATTCACACCCCAAACGGCATGTGATTGACTTGGGTGCAAGGGCGGATTACTCGATAAGTTCATAGGCTTGAGCCTTAATAAAAGCCCAAGGAGAGCAATTATACGAAAAAAATGGCCCTAAGTCATGTCCTAGATTGTGGGATGAGTCTGCATTTCTTTTTTTTTTAATGATGTAGAAGCATATCGAGACAGGCCAATGTTTAAGGTAAAAATTCTAATTTCAGGGCAGTGGCCCGAAATGGGGTCGGCGGGATCTTCATTTCCGGAATCTTTAATGGTAAACACAATCATGATGCAAAGCTCAGAGGGACAATTACAATTCACAGTGTTATACCATAAGGGCTTCAAATGGATAAGTTTCTTGAGGCCAGAATGGCTTTTGCTCCTGAGTACCGGGGAGGAAGGGAAAACCTACTGGGGAAATTACCCCACCACTGTGTCAAGATATTTGGACTTCAGTGATTTGATACACGAATTTGCATCAGGGAAATAACAAACTGTCCAATTAGTTTCACTTACTTATACAGCCATTGAGTATATTTCTTGTGAAATAAATATATTCCAATCGCCTTTTGTTTCATGACATTTTGGACGCCTTAATGCACAATGTGGGAGCCTCGCAAAACTTCACAATCTTGGGTCCATCAAGCTCTTCAATCAAACACTGTCTAGGTGCTCTGT
Organism: Panulirus argus; assembly: GCA_038088735.1. Taxonomy (NCBI): domain Eukaryota; kingdom Metazoa; phylum Arthropoda; class Malacostraca; order Decapoda; family Palinuridae; genus Panulirus; species Panulirus argus. The sequence goes on from JAYMFT010199954.1 coordinate 4,936, forward strand.
ACAGCCTTAGGGTTGCTTGAAAGCCCCACTAATCCGCCTATTCTACCCGTCATATCACCTCTAGCCTCCAGTGACTTTGGCTGTGTTTGTTAATCCCCTGCAACAGCACCATGGGACTTCGGCAACAATAAACTTCCTTCCGCTGCAGAAGCAGCAAAAGAACTAGGCAACGGCTTCTCCCTCCTGCAGAATAACCCCGCAAACTCTGCAACGTCTCCTGGGTGCGGGGTCCAAAGAGGGGAGGAGGGTGCATATGAAGCTAAAATACAAGGGGCCAGGCGCGGGTTCGAGTCAATATTTTCCCCATAATTCCACAAAAGCCTAACAAAAGATGAAAAACTATCAATAAATTATTTAATTAATTGTCAAAGGTACAATTAGTAAGAAATTTTCTGGCTAAAACATTTGTCTTTACATCATTTTCATAACAGACTATGCCGTAAAATTTAATTTTCGTAACACCAGAACGCAAAGGTTTTCGGATATCGTACTGAATTTCACGTTTCCGTATTTCATTGCCTTGAATTGAATACGCCATTCGCATAATAATTACTTCTTAGCTAGCGAAGAAAAGCCGCTTGCAACTCGTGTTCCTAGTCTTGTCACAATACTGGACATTATATCAGAAATTAGACAAAATTCTAACATCAGTCAAAAGTGTTACAACAATACAAGAGGTGGAATGGGGGATAGGACAGGGAGGAAAGAAATTAATGGCCCGGAATTAAAAGTATTACTGTGGCCCGTTGTGGCCCACTCAGGCCTTCCCCGCCTCGCCTTTTTTTACCCCCAGTTCTGCACCAACAATAGTAGCTGTCTTAAAGGTTCAAGGCCGTTGTCCACATTCATATAACGTAGTATCTTTAGACTACGTACCTATGTTTCTAAATCCATCTCTAACATTTGTGAATGTGATTAACACCCCACAACTTTTCTTAACATTTTCTACAGAGTTCCTGTTTTCTTTGAGATGATATTCAGACTTTAGGAAATATCAAAACATGCCAATATATTTCCATTGTGATCTAAAATGCATACGCTGTAAAGATGTGGTTCATATCGTCCCCTAAAATAGTTTTATTGTATTTACTGAGTTCATTATTGACAGGTCTTTCCAGGGAAGTGCGCGATTATAAATCCTTGCATAGAGATATAAACATTTGTTTAATATAACCCATGTCAGGTAAAATCTTATTCGGTTATAACGTTATAAAATACAGAAATATCAGCCCAGCTTGAGCAAAACAGGTTTGTTAAGCTTTCATTTTTATTTTTTTGATCGGCCTGTGCATGATCACCATTTGATCTTTCATGAATGCGGTGTAGAAGGGCACTATTCCAAGCGAGTAGCCATCTCTATTATGTAATGAAAACCTATCATACTTATTTAAATAAAGGCAAATGAAAAAAAAAATCATTACAGCTGACACAATAGTATTTCCTTATTTACCTAAACAAGAACGAGCATTGTATGGAAATGTTTCGGGTGGTTACTGTCAATGACAGGTTAGAAAAAATAACATAAGAATACTTATGATTTTTTTTCCTTTGTGTCCAGGACTGAGATTGTAAGAATAAAAATTTTGCTGGCTTTCAATGTTGGCGGTGGAGGAGTTGCCGTGAGTCACCAACAGATGGCGTCAGCAGTTGACAGTGACGTCATCACCGAGGCCTGTGTGGTCCACAGTGTTTAGACCAGCGTATCCCCCCAATTTCTCCCTTAAATGGGGGAACTGTGACGATAAGTTTACCCCCGCAGGTAACCAGCATGCATAGATAAGTACATCCAGACGGCTGAAAGATGGACATGCATTTCAGTTGCATAGTTTGGTTAAATAAGTAGCGTTTTCTTTGACTATATTTACGGAGATGAATCACGGGCAGCAGTGTAGGGGTGCATAGGTGATTACGGTGAAATGCGCCTGCCTCGCCAATTTCCATGGGGCAGTCCGTAAATTGAGTTGATTGCGGTCGTAAATAGGGTGGAAGGCTGAATCAAAGTGGAGTCAGGCAGCTGGGGTTGGGACCGGAGTGCGACAAATGGCACTGTCATCGGGCGGCGTCGATGACCACCGCCAGCCCAACCCATTTTCCTGTGACAGTTCAAGTTCAAGTTTAAGGGAATGGAAGGCTTGTATTTTCTCCTCGGGCGTCGGGCGAGTTATGTGGAGGATTAGTACAAATGGGAGGACTGAAGATGTTAAGGATCTTTTTTTTTCTTTGCAGATGATATGGGGTGTGACAAGACTCATTTTGGCTCTCGGCTATAATCTGGTTGTCATATTTCATGATCTCGTGTGCTGGATAATGCTGGCTGACATTTATCACAAATGGAGTGGAGATGACTAACAATTAGTGAAGGCAGACAGAAACGTTCATATGAGTAATGCTATAATTGCTTAGGTAAATGTAAACACAGTTCTCTCTCCAGGTTAATTTGTGAGTCATTTTGATTTCTCAGGAGGCTTTCTGTTACTGGACAGTAATATTTGTTTAGTGGAGATGTTGGAAAATTATCCTATATTCGATAAATGCAAGTTAGTATTCACCATTACAGGGAAGGAGGATGAGTAACTAGTTAGGAAAGCTGTTTCTGCTGAGATCATCACTGCTCTTCACTTCATTATATCTTATCCAATATTCATACAGTCATTGGTAGAGTCAACTCTTTTCTTCTATGTATGACTGGACAGAAAGTTAGTCTGATGAAATGTGAGAGGTGGATGATGATCATCCAAAAGCTCAAGTTGAAGCTGGATGGAAATGGCTGAGAAACAGGATGATAGAAAGCAAGAAATTACGTGTTTTGAATTTAACAGTGATGCAGAGGAAAGGTAAAAAAAAAATTAGACATGCAGTACCTATTGTAATGAATGGTTATGAGAAGGATGCGTTGAACAGCATCACTGTTTAGTACTACTGCTGAACAAGGAACTCTTGTACTGAACTACTGTATCTTACTGACATATGAAGAGGTTAAAATCAAGTTAATTTTGTAATGAGGCTCAGTTACAGGACACTGGATTAGAAGAGAAGAATGTTACTGATGTCAGGAAGGAGTGCTATTATTGTTTGCTATTCGATAATTAGTTTAGTGTTGCTGTTGTTTCAAGTTTGGATTTGCCCTGGGATTTATTTTGGTGGTGAGTGGTTTTGTATGATTATTTTTCTGTTTTAAAAAGTTTGCAAGTTGCATGGAGAAGTTTAGATTATATTACTTTCTATGTTCCTTGTGGTATGAGCTTCTTGCCAGCTTGCTTAATGTTTATGATATGTTAGATGGCATGTTATAGGGATGGGAAATATTCTGTGATAAAGATTATTCGCTCAATTCAGTGCACTTTGTAATTGATGGCCTGTAGGCTTAGCAGTATTTTGTGTACTCTTTCTTTTGTGTGTAATTTATGTGGTAGATATATTAGCATGTACAGTTTATCCTTTACTTATATTATGCTTTCTGTTTTTCAGATATTTCCTGGGGCAGTTCTACATTGCTTTGCCTTATGCCACACAGTTAAGACAGGCTGGCATCACTTTAAGAATCACCACCTATTTTTAAGTACAGTAAAGGAAGAGCAGTGTCCTCATGACAGGAACGGTAAACACGGCAAAGTGAAAGGGTATGGAACACCAGCATAGGATGGTGCTAGTGGTTTTTACAAGAAAACAGTGACATGTATATGCAGAGTTTGAGAGTGGGGGAAGTAAGCACAAGACAAGAAAGGAGCTTGGAAAAGCAGGCAGAGGGTGGGGATATATAGTGGTGAGGGTGGAGAAAACAAAACATCTGTTCATTTGAATGACTTCTTAGATTGCCAAATTGAGTACATTTGGGCATCCCCTCCCTCCCCTCAACATGTCTGATGATGAGGATAAGCCACCAGCTCCCCCAGTCAGACTAACTTCCACTAGGTATGTTTTATGTGACTTCATTGTTTTGAACGTGCATTTTAATAGCTTATCTGAGTTTTTTCTTTAACAGGTAACTTTCTTGGCAGTGGTTGTTAATTTCTTCCTTGATCATGTAATAGCCATGTGCAAGGCTTACGTCAGTTTTGCTTTAATGGAAGCAGCTAGATTTTTATGAATTTCATTGTGGCCCAATGTTAGCTTTCCCAGACATAATGACATTGGGCTTGGATACTTGCGTAAATCACTAGATATTTAAATGAATGACCTATTTTTCTTTCATATTGAACTTACTTATTGAAGATTCAGAGGTATACATTGGAAATAGTATTTCAGTTGAAAGCTACAGATTTTTTTCAATAAAGTTAACACTGTTACAATGAAAGTAGATTTTTTTTTTCTTTTCAGAGTAAATTTGAATGTAATGTATACTAAAAATACTTTTGTATGATGTGAGTTTGATATTCATTGATTGCTTGGCATGATTTGATTTGATTGTAGAATTTTAAGGTAAGAAACTGAAGTAATGTTCCAGTTTAGGAGTACCACAAAAATTTCTTAGGAGCCCTTAAAAGAAATGCATATCACTGGACTCCTTATATGGCTCCTTATACTGCGAGGCCAAATTTGCAAGCAACCTAACTAGCCCTGTTTCTTTTTTATGGGTAGTGAGAGAGAGCCCTTTACATGAATGCATGCTTTTCATTAGGAAGATTTCATGCTGTTACATGTGTGAAGGAGATCCCAATAAAATTTAAAACTTTTTTAGAGGGGCTTGTCCACCTTGGCTGTGCCTGTGCTCTCAGACATGCACAGCAACAATATATGAATAACATAAATACACCAGCCCAAATGCTTGAAACAAGACTTGATAGAAATTACCTGTTTTTGGTTACAAACATGACAAATGCCAATTCAGGAACATTTATTCAAAACGTCAAATAATACCCCCTCTTAAAAATTCGCTGCAACAATATCCCATTTATACAAGCGAGGTCACCAGCTCACAGACATAACACATATCCAGAGACATTACAGATGACTCCATTTCAGAGGTATGAACATTATCTCACAAACAGTACACAGAGCAGCAGCTCAAAAGCATAACTGATAAGAACAGTTAGTAACCATGGCCAGTATCACTGTATTCCAGACTTCATTTAATACCAACACAGTTAACAAACTTGAATAGTACCACCAGTTTACAAACACCCACAGAAACAAATAACACTAGTTTACAGGCTTAAGCTGTGACAGAAATTTATAGATAAAGTTTTTGATGACTTCGCAGAAAGATCTTTAGCTTATAATATGCTATACCATCTCAAAAATTTAGGTGACACAAGCTGTCAGACATAACATTCAAAACTAGCTCACTGACATAAGCTACAGCACCTACCTAAAACAGTGTTAACAGTACTTACTGTCACAGACATGACCAACACTACTGGGTCACACAATATGAAAACATCTTACAAACTTAACCATCAACAAAGGTTCAAGCAGCAAACCAGCACCAGTTCACAGACTAGACTAGCAATAGTAGCTTAAAGTTCACAAATATGACTGATAGTAAATTCTAGTGCACAGGGCTAACAAAAACAGCTGATTGATGTGACATCATTGATGAGATTTTATCAGTTATGCTTGATGTGGACTTTGGTCCATGACTGGAACCTTCAACATCAAAAAAAATGTGTTATGAAAGTCTGTCATCATTTTGAAAGAGTTATGAAGAAGAGTAGATTATATATTGATATTTTTAATGTCCTGCTTTTGCATTTTTATTTTTGGAATTCCCATAATCATTAGGACTGAACCAGTGATGGCAGTAGACATGCGACCACTACCCAAAGAACCAGAATCAGAGAAGAAAAAGCATAAAGGACATAAAGGGGGCAAGAGACATAAGGACAGTGACAAACCAAATATATCATACCCTACCAACTTTGAACATACAATCCATGTGGGTTTTGATGCTTGCACAGGAGAGTTTACGGTGAGTGATACTTATAACATTAGCTTGGCTCGTTGGTGAGTGAGGAAGATGATATACGAGTGTTTGGTGGCTGGTTGCTGTTTGATGTAATCACAAGAAATATTGAATGTAAGAATTATTACTGGAATGAAAGTATCTCAGGCCTATGATACACTTGTTTATCACAGATCCGAATATCGCCTTTCTGAAATAATCAACTTTCCAAAACTTTTTTTTGCATTCAACCCCCTATCCCAATTCCTTGAAGAAGTACATGAACTTTCCAGTTGTGGTAGATAGCAGGCCATCCAGATGGTATCGGTTGCTTTTGCTTTGCTTTTGCTTTTGAATTATTTCTTGGACGATTAAATTATCCCTTTCACAATCATGGTCATAGTGACAGACAAAAACACTAACATGGCTTCAACAAGTTTCTCATCTGCTGCTAAGAGGAGAAATGGAAGGTGCTCAGTATTAAAGAAAAAAAGACATCATATGATGGACTCAGCAAGTTAGAAGTAAGTTGTTTGCCGTGATTACCATTTCTGAATAAAGGATAAAAACAGAGAATGATTTTCTTTTACTGTATATTGTTCATCTATCATAGACTCCCTCTGTAGCAACTTAAACTTTCCCAAGTTATTCCTGGAGCTACTTCGCTGACGCAGGGGGTGGCGATGCTGTTTCTTCTTGGGCTAGGTGGCACCAGGAATGGATGAAGGCGAGCAAGTATGAATATGTACATGTGTATATATGTATATGAATGAATATATATATATATATATATATATAAATATATATATATATTTTTTTTTTTTCCATACATATTCGCCTTTTCCCGCATTAGCGAGGTAGCGTTAAGAACAGAGG
>JAYMFT010199965.1:0-11692 GCA_038088735.1 Panulirus argus
AAGTAAGACCAGCAATCCTGACATGGAGAGTGTAGGATGGTTCCAGGCACCACTTTAACGCTCCTCAGTCAGGGCGGTAGTACCACCCTGGGCGGCTGTTGTCAACAACCTACTACCTACTTACACAATACCAACTGGAATACATTCTCTGCTCTTCTTCCTAACAATTAAATGCATTAGAAAAATATTTTAGATACATGAATCGTTTAAAAGCAGTTGGAAGTACAGTAATACACACTATTTTGTTTTGATTCATTCTACCCACATTGCCTTATGCACATTTTTGTCAGATTTTCTGTAGTAAATTATCATACTGAAACTAAAATTATTGTGCAACTATTGCACAAAACATTCATAACATTGTACAGCATTGTATTTTGATTATCATCAATGTACTCCACACACTTTTCCAAAAGCCATAGAATTAAGATGTACTGATGTACAGGTACTTCATATTGTAAACATTTATTAAAATGCTAAATCGTTTGAATTAACAGTGCTAATACTGTAGTGTTCACATGGCGCTTATCTGCTTATGCATTTCCTTGCACATTTTTCCTCCTTTTGTTGAGTTTTTAGTTCCGTATTTAAGAAGTTCTCATTTAAAACAGTATTTTTACCCCCAAGTCTGAGCAAGCGCTTAACATCTTCCAGTTTTGCCGGTAATTAGATAAACTATCAGTTTTAGCATAAAACTGGAAATGCTGATTTGATATGAGATTGCATGAAATCTTGCTGATTAAGTACTTTATTTTGCCATATGATGGTAATTCATAATGTGTTTGAGTAACACAGAACATGTATTTGAGAAATATGTCAAGAAATATTAAGAGATTAACAAATAGGGATTTTCAATTGTAAGTATACATCAAAATGTTCAAGGTTTTAACTTGCACGCAAATGTAAATGCTGCAGCATTCGCATGTTTCATCTATCCGTGCATCTACATTTGATATAATTAAACATGGTCTCTTCTTCTCACACTTTTTCCCCACTTGTCAGACTTTTAGCTAAGCATTGGAAAGTTTTTTTAAAAGGTGTTTTGACCCTCCTAAAATGAGTAAGAGCCTAACTCTGTTATTGCTGCAGCTGACATGGAAAAGCTGTTAGTCTTAAAATATTACTGGATGCAAAGCTGTTAGTCTTAAAATATTACTGGATGCACTAATACGTTGTGAGAGTGGGTTAGGTCCCATCAATAAAATGCCTTATTTTCCCTTATGATAATGATCTTTGATGTATTCAAGTAACAAATAAAACAGCACTCTTTACTGTGTGAGAAAATATGTCCAAAAATATTATGAGAAAAATAAACAGGTACATTTTTTGTAAACATAAATCAAGAGATTCAAGTTTTTGACTGATATATTAGTGTAAATTCTGTAGTGTTTACATAGTTCATATATCCATGCATCTGGCAATAACAGAAACAAAACATGATGTCTCCTCACATTCTTTTCCTACACCTGGTGAATTTTTAGCTAAAGAATGAAGATTTTGTAGGTAGTAGCTTGTAGACAGCCACTGATCAGGGAGGTATATTACTGGTACTACCCTGGGTATCAAGAGGGTTAGTGACACCTGTGTAGTTAGCCAGCACTTCATTGGTTTTCAAGTTACACTCCTCTGACCCAGGTAGCTGTCTTTTTTTCTGCCTTACCCATATGTAGACTGTTGGCAATCTGTTCAAAAACATATAATCTCTCCATGTCACACATAACACATTCTTTGTAACTCAAGATTTTCTTGTGGTAAGCACTGTGTGCTGGGCCTTGTTTGCAGCAAAATGGTAGGAGAAATAGATAAAAGTAGTAGGGAGGAACATAAGGTAGGGGCATTAGGTAGAAACTTTAGGTAGAAGTAGTTGGTAGGAACATTAGGATTCTGCAACTCTAGGCTGTGCTCCTTTCATTGTCAGGAAAATTGAAACATCTTTGGAGTGAGTAGTTCTTTGATGAGACTGTACTCCTAATGATACAACTTTGCCTTAAGTGACTTTTCACACACTAAGTAACCTTAGGTAGGAGTAGAAGGATAGAGTGAAGGAGGCTTTTAGATGGTAGGGCCTGAAAATTCAGAAGGGTGAGAGACTTGCATGGGATAAAATGAACTGGACCAGTCGGTGGGCTGAACCAGGACATATGAAACAGGCAAGGTGAACCATGGAAAGTTTGTGGGGGTAGGCTATGGTTATGGTTTTAATGTGGTCTACATGAAAGTTAAAGAGTGGATGTGTGTAAATGTGGCTGTTGTTCATCTGTCCCTGATGTTGCCTTGCTAAGGTGGAAGAGGGAATTGTGTATTATAAAAAAAATGTTGTAGATTTGGTGCATTACACTACAGTTGCAGAATGGATGAGAGTGAATGAGCCCTATCTTAATCTGTTCCTGGTGCTACCTTGCCAAAGGCAAACAATTGTGGTGGAACGAAAGGTTGGCTAGGGTGTGAGTTTGGGTGGAGAAAGGTTGGAGGGGGTGGGGTGTTTTGGATATCTTGGGGTGGACATGGCAGCGAGTGGAATCATGGTAGAGGGAGTGAGTCATGGGATGGGAAATGAGCGAGGGTTCTGGGAGTTGTCTGAGAGGGCGTAAATGGGTATGTTTGAAGGAATATTGGTCCTACTGATATTGTATGGATGCGAGGCATGGGCCATAGGTAAGGTTGTGCGGGGAAAGGTGGATGTTTTGGAGGTGGAATGCTTGAGGTGTGAGGTGAGGTGGTTTGATTGAGTAATTATTGGAGGGATGGGAGAGATGTGTGTTAGTGGGAAGAGTGTGGTTGGGAGAGCAGGGCTAGGTGTGCTGAGGTGGTATGGACATGTAGAGGAAATGAGGAAGAAAGGTTTGGCAGGAAATGGGTGCATGTGTCAGAAGTAGAGGGAACAGGGAGACCAAATTGGAGATGGGAGAATGGAGTGAAAGAGATTTTGAGTGGTTGGAACCTAAGCAAACAGGAGGGTGAGGGGCATGTGCAGGATAGAGTGGGTTGGAGGGATGTGTTATACTAGGGTTGACATGCTGTTAGTGGACTGGACTGGGGCATGTGAAGCATCCAGAATAAACCACTGAGGGGTCTGTGGGGCCTGGATGTGGATGGTGAATTGTGATTATGGTGCAGTACACAACATGACAGCTGGAGAATGGATATGAGCGGATGTGGGCTTTCTTTGTCTGTTCTTGGTGCTATCTTGTCGGCACAGGAAACGATGATCAAGTACGAAAGAAAATAATATAGTTTATATTTCTTTTTAAGGTGAAACAAGTGTATGCTAAAGCATTTAACACATCATGAAATTTAAGATGATGTCATAACGTAATTTCAAATTAGCAAACACAGCGGAGTCATATTTCTGCTTTTCAGTTATTAGTTTACGTCCATATATTCATATCTTGGGCTTTTTATGAGCTAAGCCTTTTGATATGGCCTGCCCTGTAAATGTGGTTGTGTTTTCTGAGGTAAAATGAACTTCTAGACGGAGTGTGCTGATACGTGTGTATAGATATCCATCCTCAGCAACTAATGAATTTCCATTTTTCAGTAAAATAGTTGAATTACAGAATTTTTGCTTCACAAGTATACTTTTTGTGCTTTAAGAGCACTGTTATTTCTTTTTAAGTGAATGATGAAAGGTGGTGAGTAAATGAATAAATGAGTTAACTTTAATTTACAAAATTTTCAGTCTGTGAACATTCAACTTACTGTTTCTTGTGAAAAACTGTGGATCTGAACATCCTATTCTTTTTGTTTGCCAGTATTCAATTTATAATTTTATGAGCGAGATGTACTCTGTGTTGTTCTGTGCATTGAATTAGTGAACAGATGAACTTACGCTTTCATTCCTCCTTGCTCTGCCAGCAGCCAGCCTCGGAGGACACCCTACGACCAGATCAGCAGGTAGTTTCCCTGGCAGGTGTTCTTCATAAACACCTGCAGTGCACGTCACTTTGGTAGCTTTCTATTTCTTATTATTTGCTTGTGGTTTGAAGAAATATTAAGGATGGTGTTCTGTATCTTTAGCTCTACTAATTAGATAATTGGTTTCTGTTAGTCTTGCAGTTATTTAGTTTGTGCTGTATTGGTGAAGTTGGCATTGGCTTGCTTTGATGCTCCACTGATAGGTTGAAGTTGAAAGGTGATTAAAGGAATATACTTTGATAATGTTCAAAGTGTGGATAGTTATAGTATAGTTATATGCATACTTTGGGGTACTTATATGTAATTTAGGATGCTGCAATGATTAGTTTGTATAAAGTTGTTGAGATACTGATGTTACAGTAATATAGTTTGTGGTGCATGTAGTTATTAGGATGTTTACTGATACTCAAGTGATGTATTACAGTAGTTTCTTTTGAAAGTAACATAATTCATTGTTGCTAAAGCTGGTACAAACATAGGTACTGATGCAGTGGTGTGGTGTGTAGTGATGTGGTTTAACATATTGAGATTGTTTAACATGTGATTTCTTTTAGGTCACTTAAATCTATTAGATCTTCAAGTAGATCTGAATATTTGGGTAGGAAATTTAAAGATTGTTTGAATAAAGATTGTTATAAAGATCCCTGCAAAGATGTGTTGGGCTCCAAGACATGGATATCATTTTGTTCCCTGCTGACGATAATCTTTAACCTCCACTCTTAGCAAATTGAAAAACACACGTATACATACATATTTTGATAATGATAATGTGAATGAGGATAAAGGAGAATCCTGCAGTGTTCCTCTGATTTAACAGGAGCAAGTAAATGAACAGTGATTGAAAGACTCAAAGAGAACTGAATGCCAAGTTCCAGAGTGTATTCTCAGTCAAATGCAACCAAGATAAGATGGAGTAGAGTTTATGAAAATTATTGAGATCACAAGTTGAGATATAATGAGCTAATGAAGGATCTATACTTGTATAAAGTAATTGGCTATGTTGATGTCTTGCCCTACATACTCAGACTGTAGAAACATGTAACAGATTGCTTGAGATACTGTACATGTCCTTGTCAGAAGCTGGAATTAGACAAAGACTCTGAGGGAATCTATCTAGGCCTGTGAAAGTTTAAGGACAAAGAAATGTAGGGTTTTGATTTCAGCAAATGGCTAAAATTATTAATTGACAGCCTCAGACATGAGAGGTCTCTAAAGACAAAATGTTTTCAGGGAATCAGTCTTAGTAATATGTAAGATTAGTAGACCATCTATAAATCTGGATTCCTGATCAGTGCAAGAATCCCTTGCAATGTTTCAACATCTTGGTGATTGACTAAGGAATCAGGGAGAGGCCAACGGCATCTAAAGAGAAAAGAAATATAAATATTTTCCCATGAAAAGGGAAGGCCAGGTGGTACGAATGGAGACACTGATCTCTTGATTAGCCAGGAAACTGTGTAAAGTGAAAAAGAAGCACATCTATATGTGCAGAAGTCCATATTATAATTTAACACACAGGATATGTATGAGTTACATTTAAAGGCTTTATGTACCTGATCCATCCCAGTAAATCTGGATTGGAGTAATGATGAATAGATAGATAAAAAAGGAAGATTCATGATGACTGTGAACATGGAATTCTCTATTTGTAAAAACCATTTATACAGTCTACATTTGTTGACATGTGGTTAAGGATATGGTTTTACATCTCTTAAACCCTGTCTCTCATTTGAAACTCATATTACCTTCTTTTTTCCAGACAAAAAAGTGGGAAGATGATTTATGCTATGAAGAGAGGCACATGATTCATGATTTCATTCATCTTGTACTTCATTATTAGAGGGAATATTTCTGTTGTTGCCAATGTAGATATGGATTGAATGAACTTTCTTTAAAACTTTAAAATATGATCTTATAGGATTATTTGCGTTGTAACAGGGTCTTTTAGAGGTTCTCCGGTGGTGGCCCCTGCCCCTGTGATATAGACTTGTTCCTTTGCTGACTTTCTGTTTAACCTACTTCAAGCAACACATTCTGAAGCACAAGTGCTTAAGAAGCATGGTCGTGGGATGAAGCTGAAACTCATTGGCATTTAAGGTCAGAAGTACTTCAATATTTTTGTTTTAAAGCACCAGTGTGGAAAGGCTACAATAAAAGGGAGGAATATCTTTGCACCCTTGGCTCAGGAAGGAAAAAACAGAACTGGAAGAACTGGAAATCCTTGTTCACATATTCAATGAAAAATGAACTCGTAACAACACTTCAAAGGAGTGGTTCATAGTAAGGTCTGATATCAGATATGGTAGCTTCTCTCATAAGGAAAGACTTTTTGAATGCATTATCAGTATCTATGAATTATTTTTACCAGGTCTGAGTTCAGGCAATTCAGCTTCTCCCAGTTAATTAAGTAGCCTAAATTTGAACTGTTGAGACCAGCCATACAGAAGGTGAAAGTAAAAATGAACTGTAGTATTCTTGAATTTAACTGATCTCATTATGTCTTAGGGGATATGGAGGGTGAATGTTCCCTGAAGAGTCTTTTGAAAAAAATTAAGATATTGGCTGAATGCAAGTATAACTTGCATTTTCTATACATTGAACTCAAGATGATATTTCAATCAGAATTGAAGTAACCCACTGAATCATCACTTCATTTAAAGCAAAGCACTAAGTGAAAACAAGAGTGTGTCCAAAAGGTTTTGGACCAGAAGGGAAGAGAAAGTGTTATTTTGGCCACTGCCATCATGAGCTGTCTACATGTGTCTCAGCTCTTATGACCTGTACCCATGACATGTGTGGGTGCTGCTAAGCATCCCGTAGCTTATGTGTGGAGACCAACCACATGAGGATTGATTGTTACAATACCATCTTTCCTTGTACAGGAAAACTTTGGAATTCCTTTACATCTTTTTGTCTTTCCCTTTTTGAGGAGTTCAAATTAACTCTTGCATTTTTTTCTAATACTTATTTTCTTGCCTTGTATCTAATATGGCCATGATTAGAGAGTCTTTTGCCCATGCCATATCAGCTGTTATAAAAGAAAAAAAAATTAAGTACGAATGAGGATTAAATAAATTAATATGGCACTTACAGAAAATAGTTATTCCTCTGCATATAAATAATCCAGCATTAAATGAATACTGTGTCTGATATAGCGGGACGATTTTTATTGTTTATATTTCCTTAGAAATACCTAAACCAATTGAGTTGAAAGAAGAATGTTTTATAGTTGTACATCCTTCTGATATTTTCGCTTCCTGTTTATTTTGACATTGCTTGAGCTTTTTTTTTTCGGCCCCAAGTCTCGATTTACACATTGCTAGAGCTTTTTTTTTTCGGTCCCAAGTCTCGATTTACACATTGCTTGAGCTTTTTTTTTTCGGTCCCGTCTCGATTTACACATCAGTATGTCTTATATCCCTCATCTGTGTGTATGTTTGTGGCGATTACTGTATCAGGCTCAGAAAGTCTACATTCTTGCGATTCTTTTTTTTTTTTCATCATCATGTCACCTCTATTATTCACCCTTCATTCACTGCACTCTTGACATTTTCAGGTTGTAAACTTTCACACTAGAAAAGTTGTCACACATATGGTCATTGTCACTTGTTTTAACTACACAGTCGCATTATGAGAGGTGTCACACTCGCTTCAGTGTATTAGTCGCAAATAAGTTCAGTAGATGTATATTACAATTTCAGTTAACATTCACACACTGGTGAGTTGAGGCGAGCCCCTGTCTCATATTTGCTCACACTATCTGCTCCCGTGAGACAAGAAGGCATCCATTATCACGGACGGATGTGATGATAGGGAGTCGACACCGGAGGGAGCTCAGTATGGCTTGGTAGTGACAGTTAGCTACCCGTTAGGAATAGCAGGAGTCAGTGGTAATATGCTAATGTTTAAAGAAGAAAAGTGAATCTCATGGACATTGTCCCAAAGGAAAAAGACATAATGCGAGAGACGGGTAGACATTTGATAGCGGGTATGATAGTTTGCATTGGACCAACATGAAAATTCACAAAATTAAAGGATTACCAAGAAAATTACGTTTTGACATATATTTTTTAACATTACATTATTTACGAAACTGGAAGCAGTTCGCCAAAGGGAATGTTACCCTTGGCAGATGGTGACTGAAATTTGGCATTCACGTGGCAGACTTCATTATGTTTTCTGTACACGTATGTAAAGCAGTTCTCTTTTGATGATTTGATTTTTTTTAGTATCATGGAAAGTTGCTGTTTATTAACTAACTTTCAGCCATAATTGCTGTTCATCCTGTAACGATTTTGGTTGAAATGGGGCTACACTGTGACAGTCATTGTTGGTAATTTGTTTTTAGATAAAGGTGAGTTTACTACCGAGCCCTATAAGTGAGGTTAAAGGATGTAATTGCAACGATAGTAGATATTTCTAAAGCACTTTTATTTGTATTGTTTACCTTGTGAGGACTAACTGTCTTACATGGTATATAATGATACAGACATTACAGATGCTGAAGTCATGAGACTTCCCATTGCAGTAATGGGATTTGGACATTCCAAGAACATTTATGGTTCTCTAGGTAGTATTACAGGTACATTTAGAATCTTACAATATATAGAGTTTCTATATTGATGTAGTTGGGTTGCTGGGTTTCCGTATTGATGTAGCTGGTAAATAGAGGCTTATGTGATATGCGTTTTTTATTTAAAGGATGCTGCGTTATTAGGCATGCATGGTCGTGGAATTTTAGTTGCTTAATATTGTTTTCAGTGAGATTTTGTATTATAATCAAAATACCAGTGCCAGTTAAATCATTTATTAGAATGAATCGTTAATTTTCCTCCTATTTATTTATAAAATCAGGTAAAATCTGTAAAGATCGGGAATCTTCCCCAACCATGGTCACTTTCTAGTGTGACCATTTCTTTTTTTTTTTTTACACTTATCTTTAATATCTTTCTTGGATATCAAAGGCATTGAAAAGGAACCCTGAAGATGGCGATCTCTTTGAAGGGATAGGCCAATACTGGACCTTTAAATCAGGTCCGAAGTCAACGGTTTTATTAAAACTGTGTACAAGCCCAGAATACTCTTTGTATACATTGTACTACAGAAGACGGTATGATAATAAACTCTTTATTAATGACAGTCGTGGACTCATCCACGCGTTTGCTCCTAAAGTTTTTAGACAAGCTCTTCTGAAGATGGATGGATAGATAACAAAGCATTGCAACTATCGGCATATTTTTTTTTATAGCAGCCAAGAAAGGTTAAGGTTATGTAAGTATACCTTGAAACAGTCACAATAATCATGTTATAACATGTACCGAATGTTAGAAATAATGTATCTCAAAGATGTATTTTTTGTAAGTCTTGAATAGTGAAAATCGAGATAGATTACGTCTTAAAAAATGGAACCCAAGTAATCGTAAGCTTGACAGCTAATCTGCTTACCATTATTTCGGTCCAGTTACATTTCTGTATGCTTGATGCATGGCATATTCCTTACTGAGCTGTTTCATTTCTGTCGTGATTTTTGGTATGAGCACGTATATTTCATTTCAGTCTGGTCTTGCAGGCATCATTATTTGCATATATTTACATTGCATGAGCTTTTGGTAATGCTGATAGTGCCATCATAAGCCCGCCCGCCAAGCTTTGCGGAAGTTCTAGTTGTTGGTGTGAGCCCGTCAGGCGGCGGAAAGCTTGGCAGTGCTCATCTGGTTAACATTTTTTTTTTTTATTGAATGCTTTATCGTAGCTGTTTCTCTCAATAAAATGATGGAGACGCTGGCGTTTGGTTTTCGATTCAGGTAAGAATAGCATTTATGAATGTAATTTCCTCCAATTGTTTGGTATATTAATCTATCCTCGCTACAGAGACCGTAGACCGGGTTGCTTGTCTGCAGCGACCCACAAGGCCAGATTTAAAGCCCAGTTCGATGTCGCTTTTGCCGTACGGTTGAAAAAGAGTAAAGATATTAACTTTTCCGGTTACGAACTTTAATTTCACGTTTGTTTTGGTCGACTAATGCTCTTGGTATTTAAACAAAGTCCGAAAGGATTAGTCTTTTAAAAGTTGTTCGTGACCATTTTTGTTTATTGTTTAGTCATTGATTTTTCCACAGGTAAATATGTTCTTTCCCAATTTGGTTTTCATACCCAAAATACCTGCAAAATGAAGCTTATACAACAGTTCTGGTTGCTTTGCAATTCTCAAGCTTCATTTGCATTAGTTCGCTTCCGGTCCCGAGTGTCGCGGAAAAATGGATAGGCGTTCGTCGATTTCCTTTTTCATCATCGCCCATCAAAGCCACACACAACCACAGATGCCCATTTACAACGTAACAAAAACGTAAGTTTCAGGTAGAAGTGACCTACGTGTTAAAGAAGTCAAGGTGTGCCAAAGTCTAGTCGATTTTTTTGTGGTAAAGAGAAGGAACTTTGGAACACAACATCCGTCGTATCCGTCAGGTGTTGGCTCTTTAAATGTCTCGTGTTTAAAAGCCTTAAAAGTAAAGCAAAGAGTTTTTATCTTCTTGTACAGCATTTCTACAACTTGCGCGCACTGTTTCAGTTTTCTGTCCACCTAAATAAGGTGAGAAACGTTCAGTTTAGCTCAAAAGAAAAGTGTTCAACTTGTCATAGCTGGACACATTTGTTGTCATGTGTATGCAATATTCGGTAAATCTATCTTGACATTTTCCTCCATATTGTGGGTTACACCTGCAACTGCAGAAAGGAGGAGGCGTTGTAGCCTTTATTTCTGGCATTTAAATCCTGTAAACATCGATCTGTGACTCGAGGAAAGTAAATATTTATAAAGTTTTTCCTTTGTCTGCCATGTTATGGACACAAGCTTCTAGTCTACCATGTAAGAGGACCTCCACAATGCTTTCCTGGCCGATTGCCTCGCACTACTAACCTTGCACTCACCGTATCCTGCTGCAGATCACGGGTCCGGGCCCCGCTGTTGCTGCTACCCCTGTTGCCGACGCTGAGGGCCCGAGGGAAGCCAAGCTGACGCCGAACACGTCCTCCGAGGAGCGCCACGTCAGCTTCGAGGAGGATGGCGGGGTTCCTGGGGAGGAGGCGCCGCCCAAGAAGATGACCGCGAGGGAACGATGGTACTGGGCCTTCGACAAGATCGTCGCACAGCTTAACGTGAGTACAGATAGACAGACGTAGTACCTACGTATCTCGTGGACAACCACTGTGGGCTCTGTTTTTAGAGCACATGTAGAATTATGGGGATTACTCGCTCGATCTGAATTTTGGATTATAGTTCCAGGGAAATATAGTAATCCGCTTTCAGCTTTGATCTCATTTTGTGGACTTTAAATGTCTGGAATTTTTGCTTGTGGGGAGGGAGGGGGGGCAGATATGCATATTTGTAATATGAATTTTGATACTTTGTAATACTGTGTGTTTATCTTTGGTTAACTTTTAAGTGGTATTTATCATGCGTTAGTTGAATGAAGATGTATTTTGTTAATGGTAACTAAAAGGAATTCAGCCTAAGTTTGGATGTACTAAAGTGGGTCCCAGTAGATTTAGTAAGGTTAAGCTTCTGGGATTTCAGTCTCAATTTTTCTTTAGAATGATTGCAAAGACAGTAGTAGTTAATCCTGTAAATAATACGTTTTAAAAGCTGAGCTGTATAGCAAAGGTTTAGTTGTTGATTTAACCTAGTAAGAAAATTTTCCACGCACACACACACACACACACACACACACGCATATATATATATATATATATATATATATATATATATATATATATATAT
>JAYMFT010199976.1:0-11692 GCA_038088735.1 Panulirus argus
GAAAGCGAGAGAGAGAGAGAGAGAGAGAGAGAGAGAGAGAGAGAGAGAGAGAGAGAGAGAGAGAGAGAGAGATGATCATTTTGCGAGAGTACAGGAATTTTCTGAGGCTAATTTTCATCTGATTTGAGACTCTCACTATTCCGTACCTCTTCGTCCCAAACGCATATATATATCCCTATCCCTTCAGAGCAGTGAGTCATACGGAATATATCTCCTTCGACAGGGTTGGTCACATGATTAGTAATGCGTCATATACAATCTGACACACCGAAGAAATACGTGACCATGCACATGTTGCTATCATAAGGAGGGAGTTGTTGGCGCCACATGAACGTTGCCGTCACCATGACAGTGCTCCTTTTCATGAACTCGTCTCACTGGCACTTGTGATATCTTATACAAGGTCCTGCACGACCAAGGGACACCGTCGTAGACCAGGTGTAAAGTGAAATGACCTGACGAAGGTGTAACTCTACGAAGGAGGATGAGGTATACATTGTACTCAAGGGATTCCTACTGAGGCTCATCACCGCAGAGGAAGGGATGCGGTGGCATGTTTATCAGTGATGCTATCACACTTTTTCCGACAAAGATAACATCTCAAGTTCTCCCATTGTCCCATCATGAGAGAAAGGGGTCAGCGGGTCACTTAGAAGTCAATTTAAGACGGGTTAAGTCTGAGATTTCATCGGTCAAAAACTTCTCGTCAAGTTCTGAAAATTGTTTTCTGGTTGTTTACAACTCATATGCAGCTTGCGGGTAAATATTTACTGTCATGATGTGTTCATGTTTCGTTCAGATATTGCCTTTTTCACAACAGTAACTTCGCATTACAAAGTAAAGCCCTGAGCACAGATGAGATTCTAATGAAAACATCCTCGGTGTCATAAATATGTAAACTTGATAATATGAGACTGAACTATGTGCAGATGGGGAAGACATGCGCTATTCAGAGAAAACGGCTCTTTCTTTACTGAGTGTGGTAAACAATATCTGTGCTGTGGTGCAGCAGCATCTCGGAGAGGCCATTTAGTACGTTTATCATAAGTATTTCCATCAGGCCACAGTGTGCACAGCTGACTCTGGAAGCAGCGGAATCATTCTCTCTCGCTGTAAAAGACTTCAAGGACTTCTAGATATAATCAAGAGTATCTCAGAAATATTCACTTTTACAGTATGGAAACGTTTATCTATACTGCATTTTTGTATCAGAGATACTTTATCAAAGAAAGACTAATCATCAAAGTAGTTTTGGAGAGTTTGGTTAGTATATCCAGGCAAGATGCTTGCTGGGTCAACGAGTCATGAGTCAAGTGGGTCACATGTCAGATGTTTGACATGTTGCATGGGTTACGGGTCATAGCTGCTAACGCATTTTGAACTCTGATTGGGTGATCATGGTGTACATACAAGCAGCAGTAGAATGGGTGGTCATGGGGTGCATTTTTTTTTTCATGTTCGAGGCTACAGTCACGGACAAAAGTTCGCATCATCTATAGAGAGTTTAATGATAGGGGATAAGATTTTTGGAGGAAGTGAAAAAACCTGTCTTTTGAAATGTGACAGATCTTATTTATTGGCGTAGGGGAAGAAATAGTTATCAAAACGGCCCACGCTCGAGTTGCCAACTGCCACACAGTAATCATGTGACGCAGCCGCTTGCCGAGTATTGCGTGGTCTAGCTAGTGGTGGAGGCACACAAGCTCTCGGGAGAAAATAATCAAAGAATTACCTATAGAGGAGGGAAAGTGAACAAATATTGTTGCATAAGGCAAGAGGGTCAAGTTTAGAAGTTAGCTTGGGAGAATCAATAGGTCGGACCGCTTTCGACTTAACTCTGACAGGTAAGGATACAGAGCTGGAATCATCCCGTTTGAGATCAGCGCTCCATACTTGGACGGATCAAAGAAATTTCGATATCTAAACACGACTCCCAGTTTTTTAGAAGCAGACTTAACTTTTCCGTAATGTGGGGTTTCCAAGATAGAGTGGATGTTACACTAATACCCAGTATACTTATAGAGTAAAGAGGTGGAATTACAAAACCATCGAAGAAAAGAAAGTTGTGAGGAATTTTTAATACAGAGGTGGGCAGAAAATAGGTCTTAGAGGCATTAAACTTAGTCAGATTTCTTTTACCCCACTGAGATATCCTATCCAAGTCTGAGTTTATTGAGGAAGCTGTGTCCAGACGAGACGCAGATCGAATGAGAAGAGAAGGAGCAGAACTGAAGGATGTGGAAGAATGCAGTGTTGAGTCGTTAGCGTATGAGTGCGTTTGGTTATTTGTTGAAGAAAAGAAAATCGTTGATAAAAAGGAGAAAAATATGTAGGAAGGCAGGACAGAACCTTGAGGGACACTGCTGTTGATGGAGAGAGTAGGGAAAGCTGATTTATCAATACCCATGGAGATAGATCGGCTAGAGAGGAAGCTGGATATGAGAAAGCAAAGTGAGGGATGGAAGCCAAAAGTGGGAAGCTTAGAGATGAAACCTCTAAGCAATACCTTCTCCAAAACTTTGGATATATCAAATGCAAATACATAAGATTCTCAAAAATAATTTTGGGATAATGACTAGACATTAGTAAGATAGGAGAGGATATAACCAGTGGTTCTCGCCTTACGGAAGCCATACTGGTGACTAGAGAGAAGACTGAGGTTCAAGATGGTTGAGTTGAGGAAGGATTCAAAGGCTTTGGGAACAGTAGTTTCAAAGAAAAAGAGAGTAAGTTCTGCTTTTTAAATAGAAATGGAACAGACGAGCAAGCACAGATGCAAGTTCATAAGCATGCTTTTTCAGTACAAGGAGATGGATGCCATCAGGACCATAAGCCTTGCTTGTGTCCAAAACGAGAAGCGCTTTTCGGACAGTTCAAAAGAGGTTTCGGGGAAAGGTATAGGATTAGTAAGAAGAGCTTTAGGGGATGAATAAATGTTAGAGTCATCAAAGGAGGAGTTAGAGGAACGGGATAAAGAGAGCTGCTTTGTCTGCGGAAAAAAAAAACAGTTATAGTACCGTCAAAACGGGAAAGTAAGAGAAAGATTAAGTGACAAAAATTTTTAACGTTTCCCTTAGCAAAGACCAGAAAGACCTATCAGTGGATGGAAATGAGAGGTTATTGCACTTCCTTTGAATAAAGGAACGCTTTGCCTTACGGGTAACGTACTTGCAATGATTACGGGCAATGATAAAAGCTGATCTAAAGTCGGAGGAAAGAGAGTGTTTCCAAGCCAGATTTACCTGATTCTTTGTTTGAATGATCTCAGAACATACGTGTAAACACGGATTGGAAGAAGACGTCTTCTTTGAGAATGAGTATATAAATGCTTCCATTCCTGCAACAATGACCTCTGCTATGTGTTTGGCGGAGACAGAAGCATCACCGCATAAGGGACAGTAATTTAACCAACCAAGTCAAAAGGAATTTTCGCAAGTCATTCCAGTCAGCTTTGTTGATGCTAATATTTTCGTTTAGAAGAGGCTGCTTGAAGTAAAGGTGGCGTTAAAGTAGATACATTTAAGTGAGTGTGATCAGAAGAACCAAATTGGGACGTGATTGCGTACTTACAGCGTGAATATTAGGAGAGTGGGTACAGCGATCAGGAATATGGGTTGGGTGGGAGAAATTTTGCTCCAGAACATTGAGAATGGAAACCGAGAGGACTTCAACCCTTACACCATCCGCATGGAAGGAATTCAACCATTCCCCATGGTGAACGTTGTAATCCCTTAGGTTGAGGATCTCGGTTTGTGGGTAAGTGAATGCCACGGTCTCATGGAAGGAGTTTAGGTAATTGAAGGAAGACATAGAATTTGTAGAATTAGGAAAATAGTCGGCGAAGCAATGGAAAGGTGTGGTAGCTGGGAGACAGACCATAAGCCAGATAAGTCTGGGACCTCAAGGTACTCGAGGCGTACAACAGGTGTGTTGTTGTTTGAATAAGCACAGACATTACTTTGAACCGGAATCGTGAGTGATTACTGTTGGATATAAAAAAGGGACTTGTGAGAACATCATTAAACAGATGGGTATCAGAGAGAAGTAAGATATTAGGAAAAGTACTAGACAGATGATGCTTAACAGAAGAGGGGTTACTAAAGAGACCACAAATGTTGGTATAGTGAACAGAAAAAAGTTAGCTCTGTCAGAGAAGGAAATCTTGTGGGAGGGGCCGGCACTTCTACTGTCTGAGCACTTCCTCCCATTGGCAGTAGGATCAGGCGGGAACCCGGAGATTCTTAGTACCCCATGACGAGGACTATAGACCACAGGTTTGCTGGTCTTTATAATGAGTTTTTGTTTAGTAGGTGTATGGTGCTTGTAAGGGGAAGATGGCAGGATTAGCCGGATTAGCCCGGTAGTCCTGCTCTGATGAGACAGAAAAGGTGGGCAGCAGTCCTTACATGGAGGGTGTACGATGGTTCCGGGCGCCACTTTAACGCTCCTCAATCAGAACGGTAGAGCCAGTCTGGGCTACTGCTGTCAACGGCCTGCTACCCAACATATGCATATGCAAAAAAGCAACAGAAGAATGGGTGGTCACGGGGTGCATACAAGAAGCAACTGTAGAGTTACTGTTGCTCTTTTATACTGATTTCTTGCTCTTCTGTACATTATAAAAGCTGACTGGCTCGGGTGCCAGCTATTTCTTCGCCGCAGCACATCTCAAAGCTCCATTGCTTTTCGACATTTCTACTGAACAGTTACTGCCTCTATCATAACCTTAGCTATGTTCCGACTCCATCACTGTACATTATACAGAGCCTTCCACCACAATGCTCTGGTTCCTGGCGAGGGAATTCCATTTCCCAGTATATGTTACCAAAGAAATTGCTGACATCTTTGTGACTTCCACGATCATATTTCCTCCTTAGATCTTGTTTCATCTTTACCCTTTTTATTTCCTCATTTATTACATACTCAGACTTTAAATATTACACTACTACTTTTCCAGTTTTGTATCATATGCGATATTCTCAATATCCCTGCTATTGTGTGTAAAGATAATATCTAGTTATCATGGTGTATCAGTCCCTCTAATCCTACATTGCCGATAAAACACTCGAAGAACTTATGCTTCCATGACTCTCTGTCACCATGAGGACCCAAATTCTAAAGTCAGTTTCCCTATCGATGAAATCCCCCATTATATGTTTTTTTATCAACTCTGAGAAGTGCAAGTTTTATTGCTTCAACGAATATCCTGATTACTCTACAATTTTTATCATTGTATATTTCTTCTGGGTCGATAAAATTTTTTGAAAAATTATATAATTTAACACCACCATTCACCTAATTCTTCATTAAGCACTGTCTGAATGAGCACATCCTCCACTTTTTCCTAAGACTTAGGCTATCTCTTGTCCTCTTTCTTTGCTATCTCTCTCCCTTCTATCAGCTTTGTTTCCACAACTCCAAGAATATCTGGAGTGTTCTACTTCCTTCGATCCTTAGATTCCAGTTCCACCCTTTACTAATAATCTATATACATTTATATACAGAGTTTCAGTCGGACATTATCATCCCTCAACATTCCTGGCCTGTCGGCAGTGCTGGCAAGGGGAACTCCATCCTATTTTGTGTCACCCTTTTATAATCTCCTGACTGTATTCTTTGCTTTTCTACTTTTGTTCCCTCGGCCTATCACATTTGACGAACATTCCTCTGTATTAAACATTATCTCTAAGTTTCTATGCCTACCTAAGATCCCCCTGGTTAGATGATTCCGTAACTTGGCCATCCTCTATGCGTCTTAACCATGACCACTGATTCGTCATCTTATAGTAGGAAATGCGTCAGGGAATCCTACAGACTTCAATAGTCCCTTAATGAGCAATATTTCTCTCTTTCCCCTTTCGTCTCTATCAGGTGTATGATCTTCTGAGCCAAAAAATAACCAGATTTACGCCTTTCAACCTCCTGTTTTACTAATATTTCTAATTTTGGTGCTACCCAATTCTCAACTAAACCCTTTGGTGTTGACCTGTCCTCCTCTGTGTTCCTGACTTTAACTAATCTCTCTCATTTAGACAACAAGCACTGATCTCGTACACTCTGCACTTTTCTAATCTTTTCAGCAACCATGCCATAAACTCCCTTAAGTGATCGATCTCAAATAATGCAAATTATTCTTTTTCTAGACTTTCACTTAATTATCTGCGTACCTCCGCTTGTGTGTTCCCTGGTCTCTGGTCCGAAACATCGAGCTCTGTGCTCTGCAGCAATTGATCATCTACCCGAGATTTCTCCTTCTGCACCTTCCCTGCTCGTTTAAAATTTTCAATAGATTCTGCATGTATTATGATACTTTTCTCAAGTTGAACAACGTCTAAGACATCTGGAAAGAACCCGTTTGACTTTCCTTGGCCTTTCACTGAATTCACCTTTTTCCTCTGGCCATTCACCTTTCAGATTTTCTCATTCACTTTGAGTCTGTGGTCATGTCCACTTACTGTGATTCTTCAAGTCCCTAAGTTCGTCTCTCATGTCATAACACCTTCCATGGTCTTTAGTTTGACACCATCTTTTTCTTTTATTTCCCCTCCAGTTGTACTACTTTCTGATTCTGTTTCCTGGTGATCTCAGATTCCAAACTTTTGCTCCTTGGTGATTCATCTTTGATCCTTCCTCTTGTTTTATCCTTCAGGAACTGGTCACAAGCCGCAACTCCCTGGTTTTGACACTCTCCCTTGTTGGGATCCATTACTGAATAAAAGAAGCATGAAAACTAACAAGCTTAAGTCTGCTTGGCTTTTGAGCTTATTAGAGTCCCATCCCAGACTAGCAAAGATGCTTTGGCCGTCTGTAATAGATTCCCTGCTTTCTCTAATCTCTGTTTCTTGGATCAGATAATACAACTGATCCTTCAGATAAATGAAATAATGGTAATGTGACTTATTGGTACAAACACTGTACTTACATTGGGAATTTTTTTTACTATAGCAGCTGTCAATGATGCCTTTTGGTTATCATCTTTCATTTACTCTCATTTACACTTCTTTAAAGTCTTAGATACACTTGCTTACCATCCCCGTACTGTAGCCGGCGGCATTCCTGAGCATTCGAAATGAAACTTGACCTTCTTCACTCCCAACTACTGTTAAACTCCTGATTACTAGTACTATCAACTGTGTGTGTGTGTGTGTGTGTGTGTGTGAGTGTGTGTGTGTGTCTGTGTGTGTGTGTGTGTGAGTGTGTGTGTGTGTGTCTGTGTGTGTGTGTGTCTGTGTGTGTGTGTGTGTGTGCAGTAATTGCTGTTGTATGCTCGATATCGTGGCGGACAAACGTATGTCTAAATTGATCTCATCCTCTTTTCACAGTAAAAACAGGTCCCATGGACTCCGTTATCGCACCCTTCCCTAACTCTCCCGACCTTGTACGCGCTACATCACTGAAATGTGTATAGCAATGCTATCACCAATCTCTAAGGCAGAACAATCTTATCTATCAGCCCCGCTGACATCACTATGACCATCATCCTCTCCGTCTGATAAGCAGCTGCATCACACGAGCCAACGTATCTGATCAATAAAAGATTTAAGGGAGGAAACCAGGAATCAGAAAATACTTATTAAGAAGCCTAGAGCAGAGCTGATCTACAGGAACTTAAAGCTGTTCCTATAGCAGCGAACTGATTCACGTTGTAAGAATTATAAACAACTGACAATGTTATGTTGTACTTTGTTCAGCATGTAAAGAATTTCATACAAACGTATACAAATAAATGCAATAAATTCAAACAGCAACTGACCACTGGTTTCAACGAGGCTGCTTGTGACAGTGGTAGAGAACAGAAACTCGAGGATGAATGTGGAAGGAGCAGAAAGACATGGAGATTCCTCAAAGAAGAGAACCTGTAAACTCTTCGTTTAGCTAACGAGGTTAAAATAATAACAGTCTTGGATTTGACGCAAAATATTTATCAAGTCTGTGCTTAAACGTGTCTATGATACCGTATTCAACTACTCTAACTGGTGAATAATTTCAAATGCTAAAAAATTCCTGTTGAAGCAAAATTGCTTTGCCTCATTCCAGGTAAACGTTTGCTCATGAGTTCATATCCATTACTACGTGTGTTACCAGACAAATCTATCCCTAATTACTTCGTTAGATCTAGCTCACTGAAATCTTTGATTTTTTTTTTTAATATTTGCATTAGATGATCTCTTGTCCATTTTTCTAAGCTAGAGACATTCAGTTCGTTTAATTGTCTTTCATAGGATCTGTTTATCACTCCGAGAATCGTCTTGGTAACTCGACTATGTACTCTCTTCATTCTCTGCCTTTCCTCGAACAGGGTGACCAAAACTGAACACAATATTCAAGACGGGGACGCACACCACTGAGTTGTAAAGAGTGAGAATTTTTTCGAAAACTATTCCAATGAGTATAAGCATTTTGTTCGTTCATTTTGCTACTTCTGTATACAGCTTACTTGGCTTTAGGTCACCAAAGATTATTACGTCTAAGTCCTTTTCCTCATTTACCTTTTGTACCTCAGCGTTATTCGTGCTATAGCTTGCCTTTTCGCTTTTAATGCCGATACGTAAAAGTTTCCATCTATCAGTATCAAAATTCACTTACCACCTGTAAGCCCAGTCCATCAGTTTATCTGTGTCAGTTTGAGATTGCAGACGTTCAATTTCGGTTGTACATTTATTTCCTAACTTAGTATCGTCCGCGAATTTTGAGTTCTTACGCTGCAGCCCATCATCAACATCATGAATAAGTATGGAAAAAAGAGAACAGGTCTCAGGACTGATCCCTCTGGCACACCACTTTTTACGTTAAAACCATTCATAGGATTCTCCATTAACCACTATTTATTTACGGTCAGTCAGCCAATTTCCCAACCTTTGAAGTACAGCCCCATATATACCTTAGGCTTACATTTGGTTAGTAACCTGTAATGTGGAACTCTATCGAATGTTTTCTGAAAATCTAGATAGATCACATCAATTGTCTTACTTTCATATTACAATATGGTGATCATTTCATGAAAGAAAACAAGAAGATTTGTCAGACATGAGCAATTTTGTCAAAAACCACGTTGAAATTTGTTTATTAAGTGGTTGTCATCTAATGGTTTATAATCCTATCCCGAATGACGGTTTTTATTAGTTTACCAACCATAGACGTTAAGTTAAATGGAAGATGATTTCCGGGCAGTGATTTATTACCTTTTCTGAATATCGGTGTTACATTGGCTAATTTCCATTCATTTGGAATATTTCCCATGGCAAGAGATTTATTAAAAAGTGCAGACAAGGGTTAAGTTATCTAATTTTTCGCCTCCTTAATTGTCCTAGGGTACAACTTGTTTGGGGCTGCCGTTTTATTTACTTCATTCCATTTAGCGTAGATATTATATCTTAATCTTTTATGTTGATAATCCTCATACCGTCTTAGCAATGAAACTGTATTCGGAAATGAGTTGTGTCATCAGTATGTCTTATATACAATGACAATCAGTAAACTGGTCTCAGGACAATATTGTATCTGATCGATTGCGTTCTGCCTAGTGAAAAGATCCATTCATGGCAGCTCATCCCACAACCAGGGACACCAGTGAGATTGGTGGGTGAACACAGGTTCCTCTGTTGAGGTTGGGTCTCGGGGGAATCATTCCTAAGTCCGATATTCAGGTTACTGTAACTAAGGAACGCTAAGCCGCCAGATCGTCGGAGTGAGACGTATTATGATATATGCGGCACTGTAACCTAATAGTGGGCCCGAGAGTCATAGCTAATGGAAGAGAGGCAAGGAGGGAGAGGGTAGAAGACTGGTAGCCGTGGTCCATTCTGCTTTGGAATGACAAAATCAGAACTAGTCAAGTCTGGACTATATGATACGCCATGTGTTAACGGTTGGTCCACTGGTTATGGGGAGTCTTCTGTGATGGACAAAGTAAGGGTTGAGTGATTCATTATCACGATCGCTGAACTTTGAGCTGTGCAACACGTGTATCCATCTAGAAGACAGGTATACAGTTAGGGTATATTAAACACATGTTGTCGTTATGCAAGACATCTCATAGGTTAGGGGACACATAGAGCAAGCAAATGCTTTCTAGTGACACAGTCAGCCAACACAAGGGGGCGTGCCACCTGACTTATCTTGTCTGTTGTTGGCCTTTCCTCCCCCTCTCGTGCCTGGACCAGGTAGCCATTCACATGTACCCACGTCCGCCTGGGGGTGTGACCTTGACGAGGCACACGTTACTGGAGAATATAAGCAGCATCAGCCGTCCCATCCGGTCTCCGTCCCCTGAAGAACAGCACACGCGCTCCTCCTCATCTCTGTCTTACAGCCGTAAGTCTTTCACTTGGTGGTTATAGTGATTAACTGAGATACCAAGGAATACAGATTCACCTTTCCATTAAACAAGGAGATTTAGCGAATGCAGTTCTTAATGTACTTCAATATACATAGACATCGTCAAGTTCATCAAAATGAGTTGTGTAATCCAGTGATTATTATAGAAGACTTTAGTCCGCTGAAAACTGGTATAGATGACAGGAAAACATGTCTATAAGTAATGCATTCTCAGTGAGGTGGTCACGCTTATCTTGGAGGACCAGCAAAACAATCTACAATTGGACAATTAACAGTATTGCGTCCAAGGGTAAGATTCTCTACCAGCAACTAACTACGTTTATGTAGACGGGTCTTACTCTTGTTATAATTACATGGCATTTATATACGTGTGCAGGATGTTTCAGAAGTACTATATATTTTGAGAAATGATAATAATAATAGAAATCGCCTTTAAGACATGAAACATATATTCATTTCAAAGTAAATGCCTTAAAGAATTTGACCTACTTAATTATCAGTTTCCACATTTCACCATCAGTGTGTCTCTACAGATCTCACAGTGATCAACATTTTTCGCGGAACACATTTTCAAGCGTTTCAGGTGTTATTTTCTGAACCGCATCAGTAATTCGATTTCGAAGATCAGCTGCATCTCTAATTCTTTTATGGCACACTTCAGGTTTAATGAAACCTCAGGCAAAAAAAAAATCTAAGGGTATGAAATCAGGTGAACGTGCTGCCCATGGTCATCATGCACAGATCCTGTACTCTGAAAGTTCGTTATTAATTCACGAATAGCCTTGTCTGTAGGATCGTTTTTTTACGAAACTTTCTCTCAAAATTGTCTATGAATTTCTTGAACTTAATGCCTTTTCTCTTGCATGTTACCACAAACACTCGTTCTTTCACATTCATCGTCAATGATATGGGTCTGAAATGGAAATTTAGAAATATAAAACAGAAATAGTTCGAACAAATTAAACTTTTTTAAATACACGAATCTGCATCTAAAGCACATATCATTATTGCCAGTATCACAATTTCCTAAAACACTTCTAATTTCATCAGTGACCTTCACTAATGTTAATATTAGAATTCTTTGTGTATTTAATAGTAGATGATTCAAAGCCATTTCTCGTGGTAAAGGAATTACAGTTAATAACTGAAATGGCATTACTCCAGTCAATACAATGGTCATGATTTTTTTACATGATTAAGCAAGGCATTTGATTCTTGTCCTGTTCTTATACAATATTTATGTTGATTAAGTATAGCAAAAAGATCCTTACCAGTCTGCACAATATAAAACATATTACAATTTTTACAGGGTAATCTATAAACACCCGCACCACTGTGACCTCTTGCAAAATAT
>JAYMFT010199987.1:0-11692 GCA_038088735.1 Panulirus argus
CACATATATATATATATATATATATATATATATATATATATATATATTTTTTTTTTTACTGATAGAAAATGAAAGTAAGAGACTTGCCGCTTATCTGCTTCTGAGAGGCTTACTTTAAAATAGATTGGATGAATTGTTTGTGCAGGTTGTTGATGAATTCTAGGTCTTGTCCATATCTGGTGTTCCATTCTCTCAAAAGCAGATATTGCAGAATTTCAGACCATACGAAACAGTGCACAAAGAACAACCATGGACCACCAGGCAACCACAAACACTCAACACCTTTACTGTGAAACAAAGATCCTCTCATAAACGCACACACAACATCATAATGCTTTATGACTTGTGGTCCGACCGGTGGACGTGGCCAGCTTCCTGAGTGGCTCAGAAGCCACATAAGGATTGAAATGACTCTTGGGGCAGGAAATATATATATATATATATATATATATATGTGTGTGTGTGTGTGTGTGTGTGTGTGTGTGTTTATGTGTGTATGTGTATCATACGTGAGGCTCACACTGCATGAAAATGTAGCTACTTTATCGCTGATTGATTTTTAAATGATATCTTCAGCTTTTTATATTTTGTTGTTGCAGGAATATAGTACTTTGCTTTAGAAACGAATTCGGTTATTTTCTCTGCTTCAGAATTCATTTAAAGCAGGTGTTCCGGCGAGGAAAAAAAAAAAAGAGCAATCATATTACTGTCCACGTTATTTTATTTCAGTGACGACAGTTCTTCCCTCCACCAGCGGAGCGAGACGCCTGGTCACAGCCTCAGCCTTCGCCCTCCTGCTGCTCCCGCTGTTTCTCCTCGTTCCCTTATAGTAAAGAAGCCCTTGCCTAGGAGAGGGCTCCTTATCTACGGCCCGGCCCAAACGAGTCTCGGCCCGCTCTATGCACGAGACTCCGTTTGTCTTCAGCAAGTCTTGGCCTGAAACAGACAAGCGTTGGCCCTCCTCACACAAAACCTCGTCCACCTCAAACAAAACCTTTTTCAGTTATGATATCCATAGATTTGGTGTTTGGTCGTGTGGCCAATATACTGACGGTCAGGTGTTTGGACATCTCGGGGGCTGTCTCGTGTCTGCCATGAGAACTTATGAGAATTGGGAAGGTATGATCCAGCTATTGGCCCTGAAGGATGTGTAGCAATTGATGTCAGCAATAGAGAAAAATAGTGACCCTGAATATATCTTCGTACCCTTACTGGATAGATACATTATCATCTTTCTGAATTATCTCTCATAGAACCAGCGTTCTGGTCAATGTCTTTTTTGTGTTTTGTCATAGGCTCCAGTTACGGACAAAAGTCCTCATTGAGACTAGGCCTTAAATGAAAAAAGAAAGGGGTAGCAGTGGGAGAGAGAAAAAGAAATATAGAAGACCTCTTAAAAAGAGAGTGAGAATGAGGTTGTGTAACTAAAACTATAAAGAGGAAAAGGTGAGAGTAGGCGTGTGGTGTACACAAGGGAAAGATAAGTATATCTCAGTGGCTAAGTTTTGACGAGATAGGAAGGACGACCAGTGACCACTTGACGCTGATGTAATAAAAGTGGCTCAAGTCGATTGCAGGCGATGTTGATTGCGACTAGGCTTTGCTTGCTACATGTCGAACTATGAGGCAGAGATCTTTCGTAGCAATACTGTTTTGTCCAGTGTTTGTTCTAACTTATATATCGTGACTTCCGTGTCATGATTGACTAATAGAGGTTTGCCTCCTGAAGAGTATGTGGTTCGGTATTACTGAAGCCATTTTCTCATGTAAGGTTTATAGATCCTTTAGTTTGTATGATAAACATAACGCCATCAGTCTTAGGGTATTAACCAATACTCTCATGTTTCCTCTTTGTGTTCTTTGTTAACAAATATCACTGGTGTTACGAGTGTGCACAACTTTCGCCGATGTATACATAGAATTTGCAGTCACAAAGAACGTACACAACTGTCCTTTAATGAATATGATTAAGCAAATGTCAACTACTTCTTCATGTGAACATCAACGGTGTATAAAGTCATTTACGACCAAGGGGCTCTTAGTCCATTAGAGGATATGTAAACCTAATGACCAGTTAGCCCAAATATCCTTATGTGAATCAGTGCGATTGGTTCTGAGACTCCTTCATCTCACCTTACTGATGAGGGATTCGATAGCTGTTTTACACCAATAGATCAATATCTATTTTCATTTGGTTTATGCCACACGGGACAATGAGCATTTCTTAAGGATTTATACTGAGTTACTCGAATTCTAATCCAGATGAAGAGTCTCCTGGACCTTGTCATCATTCAATAGTAGTGTTTCACTTGTGGTCATTCTTACTGCTACTTGTTTTTTTCAGAACATGCTCATGGCAATCAAAGTGATTTCAGTGATCTTTTCCTAACTCACTTAATTGTTAATTAATGCTTTCTTCATGATTATATAAGCACTTCACCGCTATGAATTTACCTGTGTATTAATTAGGTGTAAATTTCAGGCTTTAGATTTACCTGTGTGATATCGGTTGATGTGTGTCTCCCCCATTTCTTTTATGCATTATGTTCCAGAGAATAATTCATTATGAATAAATACATATTCATGAATTACAGCACCAGCATTTCTAACTGAACATTCAGGAAATGGCTGTATCTTTTATGCACGCCAACTCTCCATTTATATACTGAGTATAAAATGAATTGATAATTCTTAAAGTTAAGAGGAATGTATCTAAAAGACCTTATGACTAAACATCCCTTCGACTAAGTTGTGAAATAATATTTGTATCTTCGGTTTCATGCTGGACGGGCAAGGTATTCGCTTCAAGTAGTCACTTATGAATGAATATATTCTCTTGAAACTAGAGCAAGGTTAAGTAAGATCTAATCGACGACTAGGAATTATTTATTCCATCTCAAGTTAACATTACTCTCCTGCCCACTTCCTTCTCTTGACAATAGTCGACAAATACTTTCAAACCGGAATATATTATCTGTCTACAACACCGTCGGGACTTCTCTACCATTCAACATTCCCTTCTGTGCCCTCTACTTCGGCACGCTCCATAAGGCACCTAAGACCTTTGCTCCCTCTCCCACCCTATGATTCTTTTCAGCTTCCAAGGTTCCATCCG
This sequence comes from Panulirus argus, assembly GCA_038088735.1. NCBI lineage: Eukaryota > Metazoa > Arthropoda > Malacostraca > Decapoda > Palinuridae > Panulirus > Panulirus argus. Next base: position 3,116 of record JAYMFT010199987.1, read on the forward strand.
CTCTCATGTTTACTCCCGGCTATCTAAAGCAATGCAGCTCCTTCAGGTACTCCCCGTTCAAATTTACACTCAATAAAACCTCTCTAACGCTCATTCTAAACATCACTCCCTTACATACATGTAAATTCATTTAAACTCTAAACTTCATACTCTATCTCATACTCCATCTCCAACTTTTGCATATTCTATATCGAGTCTGCCACCACAGTCGTGTCATCTGCAAACAGTGACTCACTCACCATCCAGGCCTTCCTAACCCTAGACCCCTCTGTCTAAGACCTTCGATTTTACTACCCTCGCCACCCCATCCATAAATAGATCAAACAGCCATGGTGACATCACAAACTCTTAACAAAGATCCACCTTCACAAAGATCCACTCACCTTCCTCCCTTTCTACTTTCACCATCCCATCAATAAACAGATTAAACAGTCTTCGCGCACCACTACGCGCAAAACCACTTCCCTAACAACTCGCATCTCATCAAACATATCCGCCACTCTATAATCTAACACATCCAACAGTCTTCAAAATACTCTCTTCATCTCTTCTTCAACTCTTCTTTGCCTGTTGTCACTTCCCCCATCGGCTTCACTCACTGTTACTCTCATTTGTTCTCTTGTTCTCCTCAAACTATTCACCTTCCAAAATATTTTCTTATTCTTTTATTCTCTCACCCAATCTCTCATTTGCCCTCTTTTTCAGCCTCTGCCCATCCCTCTGTGCCACTTTCTCTTGTATACCTCTCAATCACTCGCAACTACTTCCATGCTGGCACTGCCTAAGAATCTATCTTTTTTCATTCATTATCAACTATCTAGTCTTTCACGTTTACCTCACTCTCTATTTCATTCCCTTTTGGACACTTACATATAGTCTTTAATATATTGCGAGTTGCTCAGTTCGCTAATATATTGCTAGATGCTCTTCGACGCATTCACTCGAACTGAAATTAACTAAACTCTATCGGGCTCACGTCTACCCATTTGTGGACTGTATCCAAGACTTTTGCATCTTTTAATCCGTTTCTGATCTAGTCATTGGGCTTGCTCTGTTATCATCAGCAAAGCTCCTTGCTATGCTTTCTTTTATTTCTGTATCGATGTCTGATATCACAGTCATAAGGAAAACTGTGGCTAAGCCATCTCTTGTAGGTACCTTCGATAGAACATCCTTATCAGATATGGTTCCGTGTGGAACTTCTTTAGACTTCCCGTAACTTATAAACTCTTAAATCCATCTTGCCTAATCGAATCCTAAATGATTTGTTTCGCAACTTTTTTTCCAGAATAATTTCTATGGTTTTCTCAAATGCCTTCGTAAAATCAAGAGAGTCTCCATTCTCGTTCTTTGCATGAAAATTTCATAGATTATCATTAATTTAAACTTATGTCTGGGTCTGTGAACGTTTCTCCTGGTACTAAGCCATGTTAACCACTGTTTACGTAGTTCCCCTAGATCACCGGTTTCAATATGTGTCCCTTTATGAATCTTTCAAAGACTTTCATTACATGTGAATTCAAGCCAACTGGCCCATGCTACTTAGTCATTACCTCAGATGCGTCTTTTGGTATCCGCGATACATATGAGCTTTTGTCTGTAAATTTTGCTGTCGTCAAGACTCTGTCTCATCAGCGACATCGCTGGTTTCCTTAGTGCTTCTTATGTCTCCATGAAGATGATTAGGATTCTAACCGGTCTACAAGCTATTTTCTCTTTGAGCTGATCAATGTCCCTAATTATTTCAACCTGTGATATTTCCGCATCTATGAGCGCATTTTCATCATTGTGCTTAAATAGTTTATCACTTGGTTCCATCTTGCATTTTGAGCTAAATACTGGTTTTCATTATGCAATTAACAGCCTGCACATTCTCTTAGCGTCATTTTTGTATTTTTCAGCTGCTTTAAAAAGTCCAGTCTTTGATTTCTTTTTTTTTCTTTCTCTAATTTGCTGATATACATGAGAAGTAATTTTGGGTTCCTGTCTATGTTTAGTATGCCTCTGTCTTCTATCTTCCTCTGTTCCCTTCCTTCTATGGGATTTCAATATTTTCTCATCAGCGTTCTTCATTTTTTCAAGAATCTTTTATATTTGTCTTCATTTTTGATAATCATTTCTTCTTTTTCCATGCTCTTCTATTCAACCACTGTTTTCTCTCTCTTAGTGTTTTCCGTGCTGCACTCGTTTTCTTTTTGTTTCGCATTAACCAGTTGATTATATGTCTTACTCTGTCATACCATACTTTTATGTTTATGATCCTTTCAATAATTTCTCTCAAGAGGGAGTTGTCGTGGCAAACAGTGATGTCACACCCTGTTCTTGTCCCCTGTTGGTGTAACACGTTCACAATCATTGATTTCCACATTAAAAGTTGTAGTGATTTCAATGATGCTATGACATGATAGATTTTCATCACATTTCTATATCTGAAAATAGTACTATGCCATTTGTAAAGAGATCTAACGTATTGTCTGTGGCTTAACTGTAAAATGTTGAATAATTTACAGAGATTGATATTTGGAACTGTTCTCTTTCGTCTGTTTTGCCATTATTTTTTGTACTAGGATTTGTATCTAAGTCCATATTATAGTTCTCTTTCCTGCCACTCAGCGATATTGAAGTTAAAGTCTCCAGCTCGTATAAACATTGGGTCCGGTTTCTTCAATTCTTTCAATATTTCTTCAACTTTCGTTGATATTTCTCTAAGCGTACCATCGCTTGTGGTGATCGACATGATATTACATTTATTTTGTTTATGATTGGGATTATCTCCATGATTAACATTCACTGTGAATCACTTTCAGCATTTTGCCTTCCTTCAAGAGACTTGCTTCAAAACCCTTGTTTGAATTTGATTATCTTTTATAAAGTTTGCTTCATATTTCTCTTTTTTGTTAAGCAAACTGTCATGTTGATTTAGTTCTGTCTGGTTATTCATAGTGTGCTGAATATTGCAATTCACTTTTAATCTAAAGTTCTTATTAATTTAGACTTTGTATATTCATTTAAAGTATTTTCCAGTGATTCTTTCTAACTGTATTTTTCCTCAGCTGTTTTTGTATTTTGTGTCTTCACGCCTTTTGCTTAACTGCTCATATACACCTCGCTCATGTCTGTTTTTCAAAGGGGTGTTCTTCGTCAAACTCATAGTCTGTTGTCACAGCAATTCTACCTCCACTTCTTTTAGGAATTTTCTTATTTGTTCTTCTCGCATACGAGTGTTCTGCTGGCCAGTAATTGTTCTGGTTCTTATTTCATCTCTGCGCCACCATCATCAACTCTCCCAATACCCCATGTGGGTAGTACCTGTAATAAAACTCCCTGGTCGGTGGCTACCTACCACTTACCACCTACTAACCTACCAGAGAGAGAGAGAGAGAGAGAGAGAGAGAGAGAGAGAGAGAGAGAGAGAGAGATTTCCTTTGTACCTTAAGGGTTTCCCAGAACATAATTAGCAATCAGTGGAACAAAAAAAAAATAAACAGAATGATAAAGAAAAAATAGAAAACGATAATATTCACTGGGAGAGAAATCGCTCCCACCCCACATCTTGATGGAGTCCCAAGTCCCACGTGACGTTCAAAGAGTCCTCACCGCGTTAGGCCAGGAACTTAAAAAAAAAAAAAAAAAAATCAACTCTCCAAAACACTAATTATAACGAAATGTTGAAATGTTGTGCCTGAGTCCTCAATACCTCTCCTCCAGGACGTGCCTAAGAAGCATTTTGACATTTGGATCCGACCGCCAATTCAGAGGAGCGGTTCTTAAAGTGACGGCTTCATATAAGACTGAAAATGAAACTGAAGAGAGTGGAACACATGTACGTGGATTCTCTCAAGTCATATCTTTTGTCCAGCTTTTTCGGTACCGCCTTCAGCCAAAATCGGACATGTACACAGCATAGATCGTCTCATGCGCTTGACTTAACGTAGAATACACAGATTGAAAGGAGGCGGTCAGATGTATTTCTTTTTTTCATTATTATTTACCTTCGATTATGATGCCTTACTGATAGATGCCTCTCAATACTGAACGATGAAATGTTTCTGTCATGGTAGAGGCTATGATCTTAAGGAGACAGGTGTGACCAAAACCTTCAAAAATATAATAGAATTGTACAAGCAGTTGCTGTCAAAATTTTTCCAAGATACTCTATTTAAGAAGATAATAAAAAGAAGTTTAGATATTAACTTTTGAGTCCAAGAATAATGCATGTCCATAATATTATCATTATTGAATTAGAATATCCATGTTACATGTCCTTTTTAGATATGCTAATTTAGTGATTACATTTACTTAACTATTTATGATATGGTTAATCAATAAATGATGGAGGATTGATGATCACATGCACTATTTGCCAACAAAGCAAGTTGGTAATCCTAACACATGCAATAGGGACTTCAAGCAACCCTAGAAGACTGAACGCAATGATCCATCAAACTATAACTTACATAAATATATAAAGGAATTTTGGGGTCTATTAATGGTATAGTTTATTATTCTGATAGGCCACAATTTGTTTACCTTGACGATTATAGGCTGGGAGCACAAACTGACTGTGAAATGGGCGAAATGGACTTTGGAACTGCTTTATGTATAATGATGAATACTTGAATGAAACCCTGAAAGTGGAGGGGAAACTGCATGATTTTTGAGAGTTATGATATTGGTACTACGCTGGTAAGTTTCCAGCCTTGAAGGATTTTATTTTGTAGCCAGGATTGGCTGAAGAAATTCGCTTAACATGCTAGTAAGATGTATTTCTTTTTAAGTTTATGTAATTTTTTCCCAGTTTTTTGATAATTTTTAACTCCATCATCCTATTACGTACACACATTTTGGTAATTTAGAGAGAGAGAAGTTAGGGATTCGCTCTTCCAATTAATGAACAGCGAATATACTATACATCTCGTATCTGGCTTCCGAATGATAGCTGAACAGGAAAGAGTGGTATCCCAGACATCATCCTTGCCAACAGGCACCATCAATCAGATCTATTACCAAAACACGGACGAACAAGCACCACCGACCACCTCCCCATAAAAGCAGCACTGTCAACTTAAAGATCCTGTCCAGCCCAGGCTGAACTTCAACCTTGGTGACTGGGGAAGTCTTGAAGCCGAACTTCAAGACTTATTATAACCTCAATGACAAAGACTTAACCAATACAAACGCGACAGTAAATGACTGGTTTAACAAAATCACACTAGCACTGAAAACTCAGATAAGACCATGACATTACAGAACCCTCTTACGAAGGAAATCATGACAATATAAACCTGATACAGTAATTTACTACAGCTTATTTCACAAAATGGATGGACGGAGGAACACAGACAGTTGCCCAGAGAAATAAGATCAGAACTTATCACGACCTGCAAGACAGAATATCAAAAAATCACTGATGGTGCTTATCTAACGACTGGAAATATATCACGAGGAAAAAGAAAGATTGAGAGAGAATTGTTATCAGCAGATGTTCATTTTTCACTTCAGTTCATCTCATTCCTTCGGCTTCGAAGTAGGACCTTATGCTTCTCCCTGACTCTTGTTTTATCACGCCTTAGATCCTGTGCAAAAGTTTGGCCCTATGATAGAAAAAAGCAAAATAATCACCTACTAGTATTACTCTGTTACTAAATAAGATTTCTTTGAACGCTTCCCAGGACTGCCTTCTTCTGCATGACACAAACCTTCGCATAGAATTAAGGGCAAATCTTAAGTGCCATCATTCAGCAGTTTCCAAACGACATCTGTGAACGACAAGTTTTGGTGATGAAACTATTGACGACAAAGAACATGAAACTGTTTAATATAATCAACTTACGGCAAGCAGAGTTCATAAATATAGAAGTTTAAGAACAATTTTCTTCTTTTTCATGATCTTGCTGACTGAGTAGTGTCACATCAAACTTTTATGGGAAACTCGAAAACGCAATATCCTGCCAGCCAGGAACTTTGGCCCCAGAAAGAAGCATACTTTTCGCCATAAAGCCGACGTGGGGACACGATATCTGTGTGACACCGGGCTGCTTCTGGGGGTTTTCCAGGGATGTGAAACAACGCTGACTTTATTACCTTCCTCAAACGCTGACTCTTTTACCTTGAGACACCGAATGATTTTTGATATCCTTGATAAATCCTGATATCCTAAAGGGATCTGGCGTTATGGAAATCTCTTGATACTGTGAAAGCATTATGATTTGTCATTGTGACTTGATATCATAAAAATTCTTCGTACTCTAGTTGCATATTGTTATATGCCTTTACCTATGTGCTGTCTTCTGGTTTTTGAACATTTTCTCAAAATGTCGGTTTATGGGAATACGATATTCATGACATCTTTTTCCCTGGATGACTTCCATTCGTCAAGATCAATCAAGTTTCAAGGTAATAAGCTGATGTTTCCTGGTGGAATAGAGCAATAGAAGGGTCAGTGCTATCTCTCGGGCCGGGAGAGTAACACCTATTCCGACTCCACTCAACCTGGGTCCATGTTCCTGAATGTGTGCAATGGCCATCAACAGCTGTATGTGTACGTATAATTCTAAGGTAAGGTTTATATACTGTCATTAGTAAGGGTCGTCAAGACACTAGAATTCATTCTCGTTACAATTACTCTTCATCAGTAATTCGCTATAGCAGGCGAGGATTGAAACTCATCGAAAACATCTCTAGATCTAGATCAGGATCAAAGTGCCACTAGTCTCGGGCGGTTTCAGATCTAGAAAATACATTTGACTGTCTATTTATCTATCTATCTATCTATCTGTCCATCTATATCCTAAGAGTTGTTTACATCGACCAGCCCGCAAGGGAAGATGAACAGTTGGGTTGACTGTGGACCGGCTGCGGCGAGCAGAGAGACTCGAACCTTGGCGGACTCGGCCTCCCTGGCAGCCCGTGAATGCGTCACGGTCATAACGCTAACCGCTACACCTTTCCAGTCTTTTCCTAAAGACCCACATTTCTCTTTTTCACTCGGCACCAGAGCAAAACATGAGGACAGCAAGGGGGTAGAGAAGAGGCAGTGGCCTCACAAAACCTCGCCTCTCACTCCTGCACCACACTCACCCAAGGACCTGGTCTCGTTAAAGCCCTCGGTGACACGGGCGCCGGAGCGGTAGTGGCCAGTTACCGGGATATGGCGACTCTTAATGCTGCCTACACCACGGGGTACATATAGTCTCAGCCGCACGAGAGAGAGAGAGCACATTGCTTGAAAATAAAGCAGTTGTTCCTGCCTTTTAAGTTCGTTAGATTTTCAGAGCCCAGGGGAGAAATATAAATGGATCTTCAGAGCCAGGAGGAGAATATAAATGGGTATTCAGAGCCAAGAGGAGAATATGAATGGATATTCAGAGCCAAGAAGAAACTATGAATGGTCTTGCCTCTCTTTAAGTTCTGAGCTGACTGTCTGTCATGAGATGGCAAGGTCCTCTCTCCACATACGTCCGGAAACTCAGATCTGGGAATTCCTTAACTAGAAATTCTTTTCCACTGCCGACGAGAAAAGAGAAAATCAATATTCAAAGTAAAAAATTTATTTGGATAACATCACAAGGCTTTGATGTCTCTGTTTCTCATCTGCTACCACTCCTCATTTTAGCTTTCCACCGACACCACTTGCTCATCCAAAGCTCCTCCCTCTCTAAGCTCCCCATCCATCCTAAAGTTCCCCATCTCCAAATGTCCCTCTCTCCCTCCTCCTTCCTCCACACCTACACTTACATATCCCTCCTACAAACCCTTCTCTCCAGAGACTTCTCCCCACCACTGTCTCTCCACCACCTGCACGTCTCCACCAATAATCCCCGTGTGTGACAAGCGAGCCCTGTGTCCAGTTGATAACATGTGACCCCCATCTCTAATGCCTGTGAAGTGGCTAATTACACGCTATTTCAGCTGGAGCCGCTCCTATTTGTTTTCTGAGTGCCACATTTCAACTGTGGTTCACCTGGGCAACCTATACTTGTTGTCACTGTACCGCATGTGGTCTCTTGCACCTGTTCATACTGTACCGTATTTCACCTGGGCTTCCTCTACTTGATGTCACTGTACCGTATTTCAACTGTGGTCTCTTGCTCCTTTTTATGCTGTACCGTATTTCACCTGAGGCACCTGTACTTCTTGTCAATGTAACTTATTTCAACTGTGGTCTCTTGCTCCTTTTTATGCTGTACCGTATTTCACCTGAGGCACCTGTACTTGTTTTTACTGTGCTGTATGTCTACGAGGGCCACCTAACATCCGTATACGCTGTAACGTACCTGAAATGAGGTCACATAAACCTATTGTCACAGGGATCACTTGTACTTGTTGCTACTGGGATCATCTTTATCTATCGTTACTGGGAGCAGCTATAGGCGTTGTTACTAGGATCACCTGAACCTGCTGTCATTGGGATCATATCTATCTTTTGCTGCTTGCACCACTTATGCCTCCATCATTTCCCTGTTACTGAAAGTAGCGCAGCCTTAGGCTGCAGGAGTCTCTGGAAAGAAGGACTTTGGACAATATAGGGATCCTTTTGTATAAAGTGGTTCTAAACCAAATACAAATGAATATATA
>JAYMFT010199998.1:0-25579 GCA_038088735.1 Panulirus argus
TGGAAAAGTGAAAACAGGAGGGGAGGATTTCCAGCCCCCCGCTCCCTCCCCTTTTAGTCGCCTCTTACGACACGCAGAGAATACGTGGGAAGTATTCTTTCTCCCCTATCCCCTGGGATAATATATATATATATATATATATATATATATCCACTTCTGTAATTTCATTACTTTCACTAGATTTTCCTAAAGACAAAGCAAGAAACAACAGCAAGTAGAGGGATGGAGGTGGGAGATAATGCTGATTGAAAGAGCAAGGTGTTGTGAAAGCTATATCACACAGGCACTTGTGACAGAAAATTTAAGTATTCTCAAGAACAAGTGACCAGATAGTGAGGCCTTATTGGGTTCATTAATGCATTCTTGAAAGTATTCGTCCTTATATACCTACATGGATTTTTTTTTTTTTTTTTTTTTACCCTTCAGAGTGCACTATCTGCATTTGCTTTCTGGAGATCCTTCAGCATATAGGCCTACCATTTAACTTTTGGAATAGGCTACAGATCACTCCACCATATTGAAAGTTAAGAGGTTGTGCATTACAAAAATTTGATCATCATGTTATTACCTGCTAATTATTACTTATCAGTACTCATGTATTAAGAGGAGGAAGTTTTACAATGATAGGAACCAATTTTGTATTTTTTTCAGTGTGAAACAATATCTTAAGGATATTTATACTGTTTGCATTTACAGTTTTTCCTTTTACCTTGTTACATGGCTCCACAAGTTAATTGCTGTAGAAGTATCTCTTCACATGCTTTTCAACTTGCTTCTTACTCAGCTTCATCCTTTGTCTACATGTAACCGTGTCATCTCTAATACTGAAAAACTTACCAGTGTTAACTTCATCAAATCCTTTCAAGGAGTTGTGTTCTATAGCTTTATAATCTTCCTTCTTTCATCTGTGAGGGACAGGGGTTCCACTGTAGCTAGCCTCTCCCTATAGCCTAGTTTCTTACTTCTGATAGTCTTTGTTGCTGAATGCTGGGCCTCTTGACTGAGTCGTTGATTTGCTTTAAGTAGGATAATCAAATTAGTATTATTTGTGCAATATATGTTATAGATACATTTCTCAACATATCCATGTCCATATTCTTGAAGGCAATTTGATGTTCACCAGTAGACCATTAATAGTGTGAGAGCCCTCTGTCAGCCAACACAATTGCTAAGTGCTAGATAGGCCATAAATGATATTGCATGCACTATGTGGCTCACTAGATAGGTTGAGAGCCTTCCATAATGTATGTGTGATCTTGTAAGGTTTGTTTGAGCTACTGGCAATGCTTTGAGTGCTTCATAAACCATAATGGTAGTGTGAACACTTTTTAAGCCATTAGTGGTATTCTGAACTCAGTATGAGCATTTGATGGTGTTTTTGAAGAATATTTGACCAACAGACAGCAGTATGAATGTCATGTGCCTTTGTATGAGCAGCAAAAGGATTGAGGATATTCAGGTTTATAACTAGCTTGAGGTATATTTTTATCACCAATCAGGTTTTTGATTCCCTGAAATGCCTGTTGGTGCTTTGTGGTATCCTGTCTGACTTGATTTCAGATTTGGGATGTAACCACCTAGTTATTTTGGGGTGGTTAAGTGTATGCTTTGTTATACTAATATAGTTATCATTTGAATTATTATCCATACTGCTTTAGCTCGCAAGTCGTTAATATTCACAACTGTCAGAGTATAGAAGTAAGTCCAGTGGTGAAGACTGTTTTCATTCCAGTCAGTCCAGAGTGCCTAATACTAACCTGATTTGTTCTGTAGAATGTAGTAGGTTTACAAAGTGAACTGTTCATCTGTTTCTAGTGACACTTTGCTTAGATAAATCTATATATTTACAGTTTAAATATTTTCTCTGTTTACATAGCTACTCTTGCCTAAATGTTTACTACTTTCCATGTGACCTCCATCTATTCCCAACTACTCTTCTGTAGACTTGTAGTGCTATAGGAGAAAATCCTCTTCATTTTCATAAAGATTTGCTTACAAATCCTCATAAGCTTTCCTTATCTTATCCTTTACCTAACTTTTATCTTCCTTATTAGCTTGTTTATGTCATAATGTTCATTAATTTTAGGAAGGATTTATAAACCCATATTGTCACTTTAGCACTTGATGAAAATGCCTCTCTCTGCCTATCCATCTGTATCATACCTCTTCTTTCAACATTCTGTGCATGATGGCACCTGCAGAATCATACCCAAACATTTTGGCTACAGACCATCACTGTGCTCTTAGGTTTCTAAAAACCTATGAGCAGGAATCAAAATGGCAGCTGATGGATATTGTTTGTGTATTTGGATTTAATAGCAAAAAATGAAATTTTGTCAGTAGGATCATGGTTAACCTTAATAGACTGATACAAGAAAAAAAGATTTAAGAGAGTAGAAAAAGGGGAGTTTGAAAGTGGTAACATAAGATTGGAAAGGATGAGAAATAGAGTATGATAATATATGAGTAATTGTATAGGATTTTAAAATATGCATAGAACCAAACATTTCTATTGCTTTTCCATCCTGCATCTTATTCTACCTAGTAAGTTGATTTTCCTATCTTTCTTTCTGTAGAATTGTCTCTTTCTGAATTTTCAGTAATGTTCTTGAATTTCATTCATAATTGTCTAGAATAAGCAATATGCATACATTCTAACCCAGTGGTTTCCAGACTGTGGGGTGTATCCCTTGAGAGGGGTGCCTTTTTTTGTTATTTTTATTAGCTTGGAATACTATATATATATAATAATTACAGAAAGTATTGTAAGAAATATTGTTATAAACAATCATATACTGTATTCAGTGTACTGGATCAGTCCTGGTTTTAACCGTATAATCATGGTGGTGTACAACTGGGACAGATGTAATGTTTCTGCACAGTTCCTGTCTAGGACTGTCTCAGTCAGCATCTCTCTGTTGCTATCTTCATGTTAAGGTGCTTAGTACTGCTATCTTTTGTTCTTGTATTACTGTGAACTCTTCAAAATTTAAAATTTGGAGATGTTAACTGCTTTGAAAACAAAAGAGAGGGATAGTGAAGAATGTTCCGGTAGATAGTGATTGTAGCAAAAAGACAAAAACCAGAAAATACTATATTAATTACCCCTTTGCATGGGTTCACAGGTATGAATGTTAAAAGAAAAGAAAGCTTTCTGTGTTTGTTATGATTAAGTATTTTGGCCATGGATAGCATGAAGGTGAATCGATTTAAGTGGCATATTGAAACTATCCTGAATGTGTTTGTAAAATCTGTGACTGCAAAAGAAAACTGGAAGAGTTTAGTAAACAGAGACTGACCTTTCAAAAACAAAAACAACAGTTGTGACAAGGTCAATGCTTACATCTTACAGAATTGCAAGATGTGAAAAAGCTTACATGACAGCAGAAATCTTGGTGTTACCTGTTGATATAGATTTGGTGGAAATAATGCTTGATGACCCAATGCCGAATGGCACTACAATATTCCACTTGCAGATAACATGACTGGAAGAATTTCAGATACAAGTGAGAATCTGTGTGATCTGTTGATGGATACAATTAAAACCATGCATTTAGTGTTGCAAGTAGATGAGGCTGTAGAAGTATAGAAAGATTCCCATATGATGTCTTACTTCCATTATTTTTCAAAGAGCAAAATTGAGGAAGCTTTGTTGATCTGCATACCTATCAGTGGTAGAGCAATTGTACAAGAGGTAGTTAATATTATTGGTGAATTCTAAGTGAAAATGGCTTTGAATGGAACAGCTGCAGTGGACTGCACTGGTGGAGCTTGTTCAGGACTTCAAACACCTGTGAAAGAGAAGGCCCTTCATGCTGTGTACATGTGCTGTATGTTTCAAAGGCAGGTGCCTGCAGATATCTAGTGATATGAGTAAGGAGTTGAAGACTTGTAAAAGATGTGGTCAGAATTGTCAGCTATATAAGAAAATATGAGGGTAGAGCACATTGCTCTCCAATTTTGCTGTGAATTGCCTTGGCTGTCTTCTGCATAATTGGTATACAGAGTGTGTGAACTAAGAAATGACTTAGGCCCCTTTGATGATAATAAGAACAGTAATGTAAATTTTATTGCATGATGACTATATCATTGAGAAACTTGCATATATGGTTGATATACTTAGGAATCTAAACCACTTGAATAAGTCAGTGCAAGGTTCTCAAATAAATAGCCTTGTACAATAACAGAATGATTGCATTCATGACAAAGAAACTGGAATTATGGGAAAGGATTCTAGAAACCAAATTTTTTGACACATTCCAAATTTAGAGAGATTTCTTCATGAAATTTAAAAAGAAGCCAACACTGAACTATTTTTGAACACTGCAGAAACAGTTTTCATTTTATTTCTAGGATATAGAAATCAGAAAATATGAATGAGTAAGAAACCTGTTTGCTGCTAACACTCCCTTGGAATTGACAATGAACAGGAGCACCTTATTGACTCATCAAGTGGTGGTTAATATGTCATGCGTTTGGTCCAGTAAACCTTTGTGTGCTTTGTCTTCATGTTAAAAAGGAATATCCCACCTAGTAAGGAAAGGCTGCTGACATTTTGCTACCCTTTGTGACATATTATATAAAATAGAAACTGGATTGAGCATTATTGCTGTCTTGAAAAGAAAGAGCCGTTCTCATTTGATAGTAGTAAAGGAAGTATGGATTGTGATTTCATTGCTTCCTTCTTGATATGAGAAATTAGGAAAGATAAGTGCCCTCATCACACTTTTAAAGGTAGGTGAATGGTTTCTTAATTTTGAATTATTTTACTGACTCAAGTCTTATCGTATGTCTTTTACAATTTTTTTTGGGGTAGGGATGGAAAGCTTCCCTAAGTTAGGGTATGTGAGTCGGTGAAGTTTGGAAACCACTGCTGTAACCCCTTCACTGCATAATTTTTGGTACCATACACAAATATAGTAACAAGTGAAAAGCATTTTATGCTTCATGAAACATTAAGAGCCTCTCTCCTTCAGCATCTTATGATGCATGGAGGAGTGAAGGGTTAAGTATAATCAGCATTGTACTTATGGTCTCATCACCCTGTTTCTTCAACTGCCATATGAAGGATTACCATCTAGTACTATGCACCACATAATGTTTTGATATTTTTTTGTTGTATCCTACCTTTGACTTCCTCTCCAACACATAACACATATATCTGCATTCCAGAGTACAAAAACATAATCCAAGAGCCCAAATGGATTTCACAGTTATGGTTAGATAGGAATAGTCTGATAATATGGTTCAGCTTAATAATATCAAATTACATCCCCAAAACTACTCAGTCATAGATTTTTGGGTTTCATTATCTTCATGTTTTGTATACTGTTGCTCATTATTGTATGATTTAGTTGCTTGGGTGTCACCATGCATGGGTTAGATTGCATGATGTATATGCTTCTGGTAAGGGTTAGATTCTGCATTACATTAGTTTATTTTATTAATATTGTTACACCGTAAATAAGAGGAACCTGTTTTGTATACATGCCTTGACAAATATCTTGTTACAAATGATCATCTAACAAGACAACTGCTGGGTGCTTGTTAATTGTGGTACAGGTCTTAAGTGACATTAAGTAATTGTCAAGTTATGTGCATACTCTGGTAGCATTTTTATTTGTTAGTGGTATGATATGTTGAATGACAGTATCAAATTAGGTCATAAGAAGATTTTGGAATGAATTTAAGAAATTGCACTTTGCTTTTAGGATGTCACAGATCTTATTTCCAATTGTTGATATCTTTTCTATATCATTCATTTTTTTTGTGTGAAACAGTTTATTACAAAAACTATATATTTGATAATACAAGGTCATAGGGTGTTAGTGAACTCTCCCTAAAAGTGGTAACAGTACAAGCAAGTTCATCTTTGATGGAAAAGATTACAGTATCGCAGAGGACCTTCTAACCCCAAAGGAGCCCACCTTACCTTTAAGATGCAGGAGCCTCATGAAAGGGGACCTAAGGTTATATGATGATACAAGGACATAATAATGTATAAGTGGTTGTAAGTGATGCTTATAGGATGCATATCATTTCAGGCAGACATAACGCCAAGCAGGCATAACTTTGTGTAATGAGTGCACTTAAAAGATTTCTCTCCTCATTGTATGAACAGTAATTGTCTGTTGGTTATGTTTCATTTTAAATGAGAGGGCACATTTTGGTAGCATCTGAAGAATTGAATGGCATAACACACATAACTCTAGATATGATTTTAAACGAGTTAGGCCCCAAATAAGAACTGGCTCATAACTTCAGAAAAATTGCACCTTTGGCCTTGAAACTTGCTGCAAATTTTTTTGGTATTTTGCAAACAGTATGTCCACACATTCTTAAGTCTTTCCAAATGACTTTTGCTGCAGTCAGGGAACACATAAATGTTACATGAAATACCCATTAAGGTTATTTTGTTAAGATGTATTTATCAGTGCAGTTATATATTGATAACAGTGGCAGAAAGTATTAATGGAATTACTGGAATAAATGCTGTCATGGTTAGGAAGTACATGGAAGGGACAAATAACAAGAAACCTGGTGTTCCATAACAAGGTTATATGTGAGTGTGTGTGTGTGTGTGTGTGTGTGTGTGTGTGTGTGTGTGGGCAGGGGGGTATGAAACATTATAGCAAAGCAAAACCCTTTGAAGGTTGCAACTGATTTTAGTAGGGATCCTCTAAAGGTATCAGTTATCCACCAAAAAATTAAAGTACTAACTTCATCTTTTTTTAAATATTCAGCACATGAATATCAGATTACACATTAGAATATTTTATTTCATAAAACCCTATATTACCTCAGAATTTAATTTTCCCCCACAAAAAATTTGTTTTACAAAGAGAGGAAAATATTATTTTATTTTCATGACTTTTCAACATAATATAAACATGAAGTTTACATATCTGACTTCTGACAGTGAAATTTCATGAAAACCATTTAAAAAGAAAAATTGGAATTGTAAATAATTATTCGTCAAAAAAGTTGAAAAAGTCAGCTTTCTAATGCTGGCACACTTTTTTTTTTTACTTGGTTCTCGTGTGGTAGATCTTAAATATTCATATACACATCTGGCTTATCTAGACAGTTATTGTGGTAGATGGACATTGTTTACAGTCTTTCTTTCACTTCTTTTTGGACACTGTTGTCATTTTACTACATATACAAGAGTTTTGTTTATGATTTTTATCACTAAACTGTGCTGGGAAGTGCTTTGTTGTCAACCTAGAAAGTAGGAGGGTGGATCATCTGCAACTGTGTGGTCACTATCCATCATACCCTTTGAATGGCCCATATCTGACTTTGAATTGGAGGATTTTATCAAACAGCTTTATGTCTGAAGTTTTAGTGTTGCTGCGTATGTATATGAATTTACCATTCCTTTGATATTCTGTTGAAAGGTTATGTTGAACAACGCTGATCAAATTTATCCACAATTCCTATGAATTAGTTTTAGAGAGCTTGGTCATTTGGCTTATATGCTGTACTTTTCTCTTTCCTTGAATTCAGTTCAGTGCACCACAGGTAAGGGTACAGTGCAGGTGAACAGAAGAGGCATCAGTAAGGTGACAAGAATTAGACACAACAGGTAGCTCTTGACCTAGCTGCTCGTTTCTTAATAACCTGTAAACAAAGTCCCAGTTGTTACAACATTTGATAATCTAAAAGCTTTCACTCGTTATCAAGATGTTGATTTTTTACAATATTGATGTAAAACACAATCATAATAGAGAAAACCACTATTATGCATGTAAGTTTGGGATATTTTGATTAGGATCTGAGTGATGTCACACTCAGCTCTTGGGAGTTGCAAGGTGATTCTTTCATAGTATGCATCATCTTGTAACATATACATTTAAATGACTGTACATAACTGTACTGTTTGCATAACTTACTGATGTTGATAGGTATTGTGTAGCTAAGTGATAGGATGACAGACATACAGCGAATTAGGCTATGGGTGCATCAGCTAATGGCTTCTAGGATGCTTGGGGCATCTTTTAAGGTGCTTAAATGAGAGTGAATAAAGAACTTGGGACTGAAACTTTTTCCACTACTATGGATAAAAGTTATATTAGGCATGGAATAGAATAGGAATTCAATCAGTCAAATTAGGCATGCAAAGGGTTCTGGGAAAAAAGGGTACGTGTAGATTAGATTTTTTATGTGCATTTGGTAATGCCTCTCGTATTTTGTGAATGCATCCTAAGATATACAATATGTGTGCATAGTCAAGACAAGATATGGTAAGCAAAGAATGACTGTTCTACATATTGGCAGGAACTTGTGCCACAAGTTGATATATGCATTAGCCTTTAATTAGATGTTACATGCATTGTTAGATTTTAACCTGAATGGAAAAGCCAAACATTTACCGTAATGCCACATACTATTTTTATATCTGAGACCTCTTAGTAGTTAACCTGTATCCCAATACTATAATTGCATTGATCTTTGAACAGATATCTTTTAAGCGAACATTTCAGTTAATGCCACATTGATGACCTTTTACTAGATTGTTTTTGTTTGTTTATTTCTTTATCTGATGTTGACAACAAATACATTGGCCCTTTACATAATACTTCATGTCTTTAACGTTTGATCAAATGTCATATGTTTGCAGAGCTTTGGCTCGGGAGCAGATGCCATTTATCATTTCATTCATAATGCCACAAGCTGTAAGATGAACCTTGAGCTGGTCTCAAATATTTTTTAATTGATCTTCGACCCAGTACCAGTTGTCTTTGTTAACTATTGATATGGTGTCATTTATTTGGAGACTTTTGGCCTAATAACACCTAGTAGTGTTATTGTCAACTTTTGTTCTGCTGCCACATATGTTGACTGCCTTCTTTGTCTTGAATTTCGACCTGGTGCCATTAGCTATTTCTTTTGATCTTTAACTTTATGGCATGTTTTTACATTTGAAGTGGTGTTAGAATTATTGTGCATGTGGAACCATGAACTAGTTGTGTTAACCTTTGCCTTGATCCTCCAACAGTCCGGTGAGCAGCTACTACAGTACTTATGAATGTACTTCTGGTGGACAGATTGCACCCTTGGATGACTCTGTGCCCTCTAGAACTTCCTCGAATAGTGCCAGAGGGAAACTCACCAGAGGTAGGTTATTCTATTGGCTGCCTAAACTAAGATACACTCTACATGCTAGTATGCAAAAGTCTTTCATTCATATACATACAGTATCTGAAACATTAAGAACAGTATATAATCAGTACATATAATGAATTGATAGATATATCATTAATGGATATAAGTGAGCTCCACCTGTAAGTGGTGACACTGCAGATGGCAGGTCACTTTTAGCGAGGCTGATCTTTGTAAGCAGACAGAAAAGATCACAGTGTCTTTGAGGACCTTTTTATTCCATAGGAGCCTACTTCACCCATCTCTTGCATAGAGCACAGCCTGGAAGCTGCAGAAATCCTGTCAAGGGGTTCAAGGAGTTACATAGCAATGGTATTGATAGTAATGATAAGAATGATAATAATGATAATAGTAATGATAATGATATTAATGATGATAATAATGATAATAACAATAATAATAATAATAATAATAATAATAATAATAATAATAATGATGATGATGATGATAATAATGATAGTAATAATATTGATAATAATTGTAATCATAATATTAATGATAATATTAATAACAATAATAATAATAATAATGATAATGATAATCATTATAATAATAATGATAATGATAATCATTATAATAATAATGATAATGATAATAATAGTAGCAATAACAGTAATAATAATAATAATAATAATAATAATAATAATAATGATAATAATAGTAATAATAATAATGATAATAGTAATAATAATAATAATAATAATAATAGTAATAATAATAATAATAATTATAATAATAATAATTATTATGATAATAATAATAATAATAATAAGAATGATAATGATGATGATGATAATATTGATAGTAATTGTAATTATATCATTAATAATGATAATAATAATAATAATAATGATAATTATAATAATATTGACAATAATTGTAATAATAATAATCATAGTAATAATGATAATAATAATAATGATAATAATTATAATAGTAATAATAATGATAATAATGTTAATAATAATAATAATGATAATGATAAAAATGATAATAGTAATAATAATAATAATAATAATAATAATGATAATGATAATAATAATAATAATGATGAGAATAATAATGATAATAATAATTATAATGAAAAAATATGATTATGTTAATTCATTTAGTGCAACCATATGCATGGTAGGGGCTCGTGGGGCAGGAAGGTAAGATAAGATAATGTCAAGAACGAATAAGCAGTTTTTTTCCTGCTATATGATAATCACATTGAGCCCTTCAAAATTTCACAGTATGTGTCTGTTTGTGTAATTACATACTTGTAAGGAAGTGCTTGTGGACAGTACTTGTATGTAGTTTAAGAAGGGTTGATCATAGAAGGAGTAACAGTGTAAGAGTGAGGTGAGGTAGTAAGTATAGGCTGATTGAGGGAGCTGACCAGGGTGTGCTGTGATGGTTTGGAAATATGGAGAGGATGAGTGAAGAAAGATTAACAAAAAGGATATATATGGCAAAAATGGTGGGAGTAAAGGGTGAGGATGACCGAGAAATATGTGAAGGGATGGAGTGAAATAGGCTCTCAGGGACTGTGGCCTGAATATTCAGGGGAGTGAGTGACATAGGGGGGATAGTGGAAACTGAAGTGATGAGGTGTATGTCAGAGTGCTGAACTAGGACATATAAAGCAGTCAGGGGAAACCGAGGAATTGGTCTCTGGGTCATGGCTATGGATGGTGGGTTTGAATTTTTGGCACATTGGGCTGTGGTACACTGGCAGCCCAGGATTAGGGTTAATGAACCAACTTGCATTAGTATTTGGGAGATGATAATTGGGCCATTATCTCTCAGTAGTAAAAACGTGTGTGAATGTCTAAACTGTTTGGGTATAACCCATGGTCTGGTGCAGCAGCTGGGAGCAGTTCAAGGCTTCACTCCACATGGGAGCAGGAATATTTGTGTCCTGTGGGGCAGGAAGACAATTGCTGGATGTACTCCTTTTTTGGTTAGAAAACAGCCACATTGGTCAGTTATAGACCAACCACAGTCCATCTTCAGGGCTTTCCCAGTCACAGGTCTTCCTACAGTGTGGGCAGGCACTTTGTGTGTATGTATAAGGAAGTTTTGTTTTCAAAATAACATCTTTTCTCAGTCTTTTATGGCCTGTTTGATATTTGATTGTGCTGAATTTATCTCTAGGCCTCACATTACAGAAGTACTCATGAGATTCCTTTTTGGATCCTGTATTAGGCTTTCTTTGCTATTCTCTTATATCCTCTGGTGGCTGAAATATATAGCTTCTCACCCCTTCTTTAGAGAAATTATCATTTTTAGTATACGCATTAGAAGATATGAAATATTTGATAGATTTGTTGGTTACACCGCATTTAGTAACATAAGGGTTTTATGTGAATGAAAGAAACTATTAAGTTATGTGATTCTCTCATAGAATATTACTTAGTATTTTATTTTGATAGTAATATGAGTATTCACTATATTTGAAGTATCATTTTGTCTTTATGTTCATTTTTTTCTCGCATTCTTTATAGTCTTTATGATAGTTATGTTCATTCTGATCCTTTATTTTATATCAATTTATTATTTCTCATAAAAATGACCATTCTTGAAATGAGAAAGTGAGTAGGTGGCTGCTTTCTACCACTGAGGTAATGTTACCTGTTTTAAGATGAACATGAATTGTAAGAGCAGCCTCCTCTCACATATTTTGGGATTATTTAGATTATATATGCTGTATAACATTTTTTTTTATTTATTTCATAAAAAAAAAGCCAAGCAGCACACGGATGAGGAAGACGGTAACCTAGATAAAAATATGTCGTTCATATGCTTCCATCTGTCAGCCAATTTGTGCTTCTTTATATTTGTCTGTTGATGTATATGGACATATAAATCCTTGTTTTATTATTTTGCTTCAGACCCAAACATAATGCTATTTGTCCCTGCACTGACTCACACTTGGGAGTGATAAGGGTTTTGAGAGTTTGTATTGTTTTAGTAAAAGTTAAGTGAATTTGTTTCATGAGGAAAGATGTCTGCGTATGCTCTATTTTTGTGTGGGAGGTATTTAGTTTTAGGAAACAAAAACTTTTGCATGCAGAGGTCCCTTGCTTACCATGTTGTTATCAACCACAGTTTCAAGTGTTCATGGTCAAGATAATGGATACCATTTACAAACTGCAACTTACAGTTTTGAGTGTTGGCAGTATTTTTTCCACCTGTTGGGCAAGTATTGCAGGAGCTTGGGGCTATTGTTATATATTCATTTGCAGCCATGCATTCCTTTATCTTAATTACATAAGTACAGGCTTCAGGGAGCATATTGGTAAGATATTAACATAGTAAAAGAAGATGAACAGCAGCACTTAGAATTAGCCAAAATGTCTGTTAGAATAATGGATGATATGAAATGAATGTGAAACATCTGGGTTAAACCATGGAAAGGACTGTTGGGCCTGGATGTGGATAGGCAGCTGTGGTTTCAGTGCATTACACATGACAGCTAGAGACTGAGTGTGAGCGAATATGGCCTTTTTTCGTCTGTTTTCTGGCGCTACATCACTGACACAGGAGGTGGCGATGCTGTTTCCTGTGAGGCAGGGTGGCACCGGGAATGAATGAAGGTGAGCAAGTATAGATATGTGCATGTGTTTACATGTATATGTATGTGTATGTATATATGTGTATGTTGATATATGTATGTATATGTAGGTGTATGTGCATTTATGTATATGTGTGTGTATATGAGTGGATAGGTCTTTCTTCGTCTATATCCTGGCACTACCTCGCTAATGTGGGAAATGGCAATCAAGTATAATAAAGATATAAAAGAATAAGATAAAAAGCTTCATTGCCAAAGAAGAAAATTGTTTTGCCCAAGTGCTCATGCTGGGCTGGTCTTCCAAACTGAAATGTCATAAATACTGTAATGATAATATGAAAAATTATCACATTTTTAAGAAACAAAAAAACATTTTATAATGACAGTGATAGTAGAAAGCCCAAGAAACAAGTGTTATAGCTCTCAGATTACCTAGGAATGAACTGAAAGGAACTTGTGTTGGGAGTGAAATGGTAAGATGACATGTGACCTTGGCAGAAAAAAATTGGACATCAACCCTTATAGCTATCCAAAATGTACCAGAATAACTATGTATACTATCCAGATTGCCTAAGATTTCTTTTTATGAGCCAGTAGAACAATGTTTATATAGAATAAGAAAAGATTTGTGGCCAGTCAAAGAAAACTCGTTTATTTCATGCTTTTGCTCTTGCCAAATTGATATCCCAGGCACTGAGATATGTCTTGAATACAGAAATAATAAACTGAATAACTCTCTTTATTATGAAACAATAGAACAACATATAAGAAAAATAAAACCCCCAAAAAAGTGAAATACTCCTCACTTTACCCAGGGAGAAATAAAAGATTTGTGATAAAAGTGAATGATTAGATAATTGTCTTACAATATGCTCCCACTAAAGTCTTTAATTTATCTGTGGGTAAATGTAAGACTGTATCACATGTTTCTTGGTTATTTTATTATTTTTATGTGACTTTATTTCATTTTACTATTTGGTACTTAAGAAATATTCTAGTTTGTGGGAGACTGATGTGGAGAGAGCACAAGGGCAAAGTAACTTGAGTTTTTCCTTTGACTATGACTCTTTCTTTATTTTATATTCAACATTGTTCCACTAGCTCATATGAACACAACTTTAGGGGTTTGGATGGTATACCCTGTGTTATTCTGGTACATTTCGGCTAATTTTAAGTGTTGACTTTCAACGCATTCATAACATTCAATCGCTTCTAACCTAACACTTAGGTATATAGATTTACACTGTTTGTAAGCCACAGGCATTACTTTATTATTATATTATTGTTTTACTTTCATATTCATAAAACTATGGGAGTTAACTGAGGAAGTGGGGTAGTGGGTGAGTCTAGTCACTATTATGTGACTGAGCTAAACAGAAATCAGTAGGAAAGCCCCACACACCCTAACTGCACAGTCACAGTTAGATGGTGCATTTTGTGAAAAGTATGGCTAACTACATTTACAGCTTAATAATGAATTCATGTCAACAGAATGTGTTTTGTTTTTGAAAGTACAGTACTTTGAGTCCTTAAATATTGCCTCTAATTATAATGCTAGTGATGCAAGTTGTGATAACCTAGGAGGGCAGGGAAGTGAGAGCCTTTAGAGCAAAATGTGGACTTCTATTGACAGCCTTGCACATGGTGATAGAGCAGTGTCTGGTAGGAGGCATTTTGGTGTTTGTGAGTACACAGTATGTGGCGTAGGTGGCTCACTGTTTTGTAGGAACACAGAAGCCGAGCACAGAGCAACAGGGCTGATGTACTGCTATCGTTCTGTTCAGTGTATACTTTATTTCTTTATATTTTTAAAGAATAATTAAGTTGTTTCTGAGTTTTAGAATGCTAATTTTTAATTCTGAAATACTCATAACAGGACTCAACGTATGTCTCTCAAGGGTCACTCCCTCAAACCCCCTATTTCCAGTAAGGCTAGTACCTCACCAGTCACATTTTGCTAACCATGGAGTTTTCTAGGAGTGTAACCCCTGCAGTTGGCAAGGGATCTCTGTAATGATATGTTATAGATAAAGAGCTTTTTGATTATTAACACTAAAAATTGTAGATGCATGAAATGTGTGGTAAAAGAATTACAGTCATGAAGTTTGAGAATTGCAAGTGCCATAACAAGCATCAGACAAATGAAAATTCGTATAAGTATGAAATATAGAAGTGACAGCCAGAACGGGAGGTAGTAGTTGTGAAAATACACATCATATGATTTTTCTTTAAAGATGAAGCTATGTGTGCATAGGTTAAGTTTTTTGCACATCTCATATCAGAGTAGATAACTGGTGGTTTTTTTATTAGCCATTGAATTACTGGTAGAGGAATCAGATTAAGATGCTGATAACCAAATATGGGAAATTTCATCTACATATAAAGGAACAATGAAAGACTGGATAATATCTGCACACAGGTGACAGAATTTTACCATGAGGTTGTTGTTTGAGATGAGGAATTAAGTGAAAGTAGAATTGGGATAGATGGAAAATGTAACATCAAGCATTTCAAAAAAATATGTTTGCTGAGTTTTAGTATGTTTTACATTTTCTTAAGATGGGTTTCAGTCAGTCCAAAAATGATATGTATGGAGGCTGTGATGGTTGAATAGGTGATAGTTGGAACATGATTTCGTGATAAGAAAAGACTTTCCTTTTTATGTTCATTATAGGCTGATGACTCATAGATTTTCAGGATGTACAAAGAGGGCATAGATACAGATTTTCCATGATGATAAGATATTTGTATAAGTAATTTTAGGTATGCAATGTGTCTGAGGTTTTAGCATACTCCTGCATGAGGTAGTACTGTGCGGAAAAAGTCACCTTCGTTGAGGCTGTATCATCATCAGCAGATAGAGGAAAGTACGTTGTCGTTGAGGACTTTCTCACCCTAAAGGAGCCCCACTTTTCTCCCTAATAGAGAACAGCCCTAGAGTTGAAGGAACCTAACAAAATGGTCGTAGGTTTATATAACTGATAGATGATAACAGATTGAAATAAATTATCATAAAAAGTTGATGATTATACCAATGGTGTTATTGTGATAAAGAATTATTTAATTGTTGGAAGGATAATGAATACTTTAAAGTTGTATTATGAAGAATATGTTGACTATTGCTTGGATAATCAAGCTTTTTATTCTAGAATAATCGATGTTCACTTACCAGGTACTTGAATAATCAAAGTTCATTTAACTGGTACTTATCTAGTTCAGTCATTGCTAACAAATTGTATGATAAACATAATTCTATTAACAAGTTTTATTAACTGTTAGATAAATTATATTTCATTATAAATCATTTGGTTATCAAGAATATAGATGTAATGCTTATATTCAGTTACATATCTGATCAGCTATAAATTGAGGAAGGATGGTACTTCTGTCTATTATATCTGCTTGTAGAGAATACATGTATGCTACTATAGTATGTTTTTAAATGCATATGGAATGCATGAAGGACCATATATTGGGTGAGAAGTATGCATAAAGTAGCTGTGAATGATACAGTAAGACTACAGAGCAGTACTTAGACAAAGTAATATGTGTCATACAAGGTGGAGAACTGGAATGCTCTGTCCTGTCTGTGCAACCTTGTCCCTAAGTATGCAAATTTATGTATGTAATTTGGCCAAAGTGTATCATAAAGCAGTTTTTGATAGATCCCTTTGCTGTTTTAAAACTCCCTTGTACTATATAAACTATCATTAAAGAATATAACATAGTGCTACTAATGGATACACTTGATATGATTGATGTGGCTGCAACAGTAGACATAAATGATGCAGCTGCTATAACATACACTCCAAATATATCTGCAACAGTAGACACATTGGATATGGCTGTGGCAATAGTCTGGTCCTTACATAACTGAAACAGTGTACATATCCGACTAACCATAGTGGCTCCAGTAATAGACTTATCAGACACGGTTGACACTCTTCAGTGTAATGCAGCAACAGACACATTTGATTTTGCTTTTGAATAGAATATCTAACTCAAGAGTGAGATACCTTTTGTGTGTGAAGCCAACATAGCTAACCTGTGAACAGTAGTGAGGATACTGACTGTTGCAGCAGCAGATGCATCTGACACTTGAGCAGTGATAGATAGATAGTTGTGATGTGCTTGGAGCATTAGACATCTTATACACCAGCATTAGTAAGCTAACTGTCCACCACTTGGTTTCAGGGACAACACGTCGGCCGAGCTTAGAAAGACAAACTACGCTATATGATGACCAGGGCGGAGGAACAAGAGGGGACGGGACCAGTCGAGAAAACAGGTACTCTAACTACCATAGCTACTATCACCAGTACTCCACCAGCCAGGATGATCCCAGGTAAGTGATAAGACCTGCAATAGTTACTTCTGATCAAGGTGTTGGGAGTGGCTGGTCAGAAAGGTTATAAATTGTTTATTTCTTAACTTTATGAAGTAGAGTTTTTGGTTTTGTCTTGAAAGATAAGGAGCATGTGAAAGTAGAGTACCTCCAACCTCTCTGGCCATCTACTCTCTATCACTTGACCACTCGAGGCCAACACCTTCCTGCCCACAAAGCCGCATGCTGCCCATCTGTTGGTCCGCCCACAGTCCTGCGCCTGCCCGCTCGCCCGCCCCCTGCAGCCCGTATGTCTCTCCTTCGGCCCCATGATGGCCATGTGTCTGTGGATCATCGTCATATGTACTTCTCTGCTCAGTCTCCTCCCGCTGGCCGACTCCTCTGGCTCTCTGCTGGTCACACCTGCTGTCTCTCTTCTGCTGCCGCTGCTGCTGTCATGGGGGACCACGTCATGAGAGAAGCTGCATCGGGGACAGGCCAGCCTTTACCCATCAACCACACGTCAATTACTCTCTCTCCCAAGAATGTCCTAAGCCTTCTGCCAACTGTCAGTAGATTACTTAGTTTTGTTATTCATAGGGAGATAATGTTACGGTTGGTTCCCAAAGGATTTTATTAAAAAAAACATGCAATAACAAAACGTAAGATTTACCCTCAGGTACAAATCCGCATGTTACAAGAGTAAGTGGAATTTCAGTACTTTTGTGTGACTCAATCATTCTTGCAGTTTCATAGTAATCACCTTTAGTTCCCAAAGAATTCATTTTATAAGATGACCATGCAGTTGGTATTATGACCATGATGAATAGATCAGAGATTTCAAGTTGCAGAGAGTGTTTGTAGGGCCAGTTTTTGAGATAGTTTTTTTTATCTAATGAACATATACCTTACATTTAGTGCTACTTTCCGCTTTTAGCCATCATGCCTAAGATTTGGTAGACATAACAGTGAGTAATGATAATTATTGTAATGGGTAATGAACCCTTTGCCTCTGAAAGTTTTAAAATGTGAAGACATGCAAATTTGAGAAAGGGAATTCCTCTATGCAAACAAAATGATGAAATTGATCATCAGCCACAGGATATAATTTTGTATAAGTGATTTTACTTTAAAAGCACTCACCTCTTTACCTTTTAACAGTGACAACTTTAACTATTTCATTAGAAATGGTAGAATGACTTCACATTATTTTTCCTATAGCAATAAATGAATGTAAATCATGACAGTTTAAGGAGTATTGGTGATGCCACCACAGTCTATTAAGTATCCATCAGGTATCCCATTTAAGGAATAATGGGATATTCTCCCATATCATGCATGCAGCTAATCTAGGGTCACTGTGTTCATTTATCATACTTATAAAAGTAGGTAGTTGTTGGTGGGCAGCCACTGACCAAGGAGGTACATTATAGGTACTACCCTCCTGGGTATTGGGAGGGTCAGTGACGGCTGCTTAGTGAGCCAGCATTTCTGTGGCTGCCATGTTGCACTCCTTTGTCCCAAGTAGCTGTCTTCTTTTTCTTCCTTACCTATATGTGGACTACTGGCATTCTGTCCACAATCATGCAATCTCTGTGTGTCACACATAACACATGACAACACTTAGCTCACACAACTCATTCTTTGTAGCTAGATTTTTCTGTGGTGAGTGCTGTGCACTAGTCCTGCCTTTTGGCAAAATATTAGGATCAGTGGATACAAATAGTAGGTAGAAACATTAGGCAAGAGCATTAGGAAAAAGCAGTAGGTTGGAACGTTACATAGGCACACTAGGTAATAACTGTTGGTGGGAGCATTAGGTAAGAACCTTTGAAAAATTGTACTTGAGTTGCTCTCTGCCAGTGGTCTGTTAAGGGTGAGGCACTAAAGGCTAAGATGCGGCAATGGAGCTTATCAGTTATGGAGACTCTTTTGCTGTGGCCACCCACTCGAGTAAGTTCCCAAAGGGAACAGACATCAGAGATATAGATAGGTAGATGAAATTAAATTTAGACATCCTCTTTTAGTGAAGGGTTGACATAATTTATGCCCTCTTCACTCTCCCTCTCCCTGGCCCAGTCAGCCACTGATCTACCATTCATTGTTGGTGCTCATTAAGCATAGCTAGGTAGAATACTAATGAGATGAGAGGGAGGAACTACCATAGCTGTATTTTTCCAGAGGGAAAATACTGCATTCCTCAGAGGATATATTTCCTGTTCTGGTGAGTGTGTAATTGTAATACACTACAGGCATAAATTAGATTTGACAAAATATACTCTTTAGGTGAAATGCTGACTTTTCAACTAGAAAATGTTATGGCAAAGGAACAGGTGAAGGTGATGAATTCCTTAAATGGGAAAAAAGTACCAGGTATGTGCTGGGACTGTCAGATAGATTTTTTTTCTTATTCAGATGTGGTAGGATATTGTAACTGATGAGAAGAGAATCTTAGTGAGAAACTACATTAAAACTAAAGGAGCAAAGGTGCCAAACCCAGTGTATGAGAAAACTGTCAAGATATTGGATGGGAACTCGCACTATATGGATGCACAAATTTATGTTGTGCAACTCCATGGAATATTGTACAGAATTTCTAAGCAATAATATGTCTTATCTTGTACGTGGAGTGTAATCTTGAGTTTACAGCCTTACCAGTGGTAAAAATTTTGTCTTACCCATATTAATCAACATTAAGGAAATCCAAGGCTGGAAATAATGATTACCTGTCAAAGGAACATATAAATGGTTTGATATCTAGAACTGGAACCTGTTGTATTTTATGAATGATATTAGTGCTGGAACCACTACCATTTCTGGCCTAATTCTCTGTGAAATACTCATTTTTACTGAAATAAGAAGGTAAGATGTGGAAAATCATGACTGAATTGTTATAAACACACACTTGTACAGCCTGAAATAGAGAATGAAGCTTATTGATGACAAGTGTCCACAAAATTTCACTGAGCAGAGCTGAGTATGAGATTAGCCAAAATATGCCCATGAAGTCAGTATTTTGAATAGTGGCTCTTTGTAGCTTTATTGTTTTGAGCATAAGGGCCACGAGACCTCAAACCTATATTGTCCAAGAGACATAATTAGAATATAGTTGGGAGGCTTGGTTTAGGTCTTTGTATGAAACAAGGGTTAAGGAGTTTTTCTGTAGTAGTAGGATGGTTTTAGGTGTATGTGAAATCTCATTACCATTGGTTCATGTTAGGTACCCCCCCCCAAAAAAAAAAAAAAAAAAAAAGCATTTGGTGATTTTGTCTCTCATGGAAAAGGTAAAAAAAAAAATGGAAACTATGGAACATTCCTTAAATGTCTAACATTCTCTTATAATTATCTAAGACCACAGAAGCTTGGGATGTTTACCAGACTGATTAGTATTGCTTGTGAGTGGGAGGTGTTTCCAGTAAGTTCCCAATTCCTGGGATTTGACTATCTTTGTAGGCCTCTCAAAAGATCATAATTCATGTATATACTTTTTTAGTTGAGAGAATGCACTCTTTGGAGTTGTAGTGTTTGAAAGTGTTTCTCTCCTTCACCTCATCAGGAAAGCTGACAACAACTTAGGAAGATCGAAAAACAATCCCTGTTTAAACAATGTGTTTGAGTCTAGTGATCACCCTATTTTAGAGGTGTTTTTCTCATAGTATCTTATTTTGAGATGTGTCTCCTTTTGGGCTTGGATTTTCATGTATGATTCAAGTCATTGTGGTAAGTAATGTACATTGATCAGGAATAGCAATAGCCACAAAAGTGAATGTTGTGGAACACCAGTGGTTACTTTCATCTAGTTTCAAGCATCACTAATGTGCGTCTGATGTTCCCATCCATTTAGGTAATTCTTGATAACTAAAGGAACCTCTTCCTTTTGCCTGCGAGATATATTTTCAATTTTCTCTTGGGGAACATTGTCAGATGCCTTCCAGAAATCCAAAACACAATAATCCCATTGATTTCTTTTATTTAGGTATTTTACTTTGTCGTTAAAGGCCAGGTTTGTAATACAGGACCTCTTTCCAATGGAATCCCTTATCGCTTCGATAGTTTTTTACTTTTCAAGTCCTCATCCATGTGAGTTACGATTAATTTTTTAGAGATGTTTTCAAAGTGTGCCTGTAAATGATTCTGGCTTCTAGTCTGTGATATTTTCTATAAAAGAGATGAGGTATATGTTCTCTTTAACTTCCGTAGTACTGATCTGTCTTAAAGGAATTACAGTACTTATACATATTGGTTGCCTTAACAAGCATTTTTGCTCACATCTTAAGATCATGGGGTGAGATGATTTGATGGTTATGCAGTTTATATGTATCTAGCTCCTTCAGGAGCTCATATATAAATCATGTAATTATTTCAATGCTTTCGATGATCTCTTCTCCTTTCCTTTTTGATGGAATTATCTGTCATGTGTCTTTGATTGTGAACACACACTGTAACTTAATACTCAGGCTACTCACATTAGTCCTCATTGGTTTGTCAACCCATCCCTCAAAGTCCATCTGTCTAAACATATGTTCTTATACTGATAACTTGCTTCAGATACATATAGAGTATGGAGCACAGCAGAATTTTCCTGTATTATGTCCAAAATGTTTTTTTATCTCAAGATTATTTTTTTTTCCTATTCTGCTGTACTCATTCTTTTTTCTCCTATGCCTTTCAAACATTGGCTGGCTGTTATGTTCTATAAATGCTATCCATGATAGTTATTTTTTTTTTTACATCTGTTGAGCCATATCTCTCTACTCTCTCCATTTTACTCAGTCTTTCATCTTTGCTATACATTTGTTGACTCCTTTATGATATACTTCATATAATCACTTGAAACACCACTAGAATCTTTAACTGAAATTTTGTTTCAAAGTTATAATTGTAGAGGCTGTATATCTCTAAAGCTTCCTTTCTTGTATCTCTTCTTGGCAATTGGGTATCTCTTTAGTCCTTTTGATGTTTTATATATGTAAGACATTATGTTTTCACCCTTATATATGTTTTCTTGTCTGTCTGTGGATGCAATATTGTTAACTTGATAATACAATAACAATATATTTTAAAAATTTTATGCATATGCTATAGGTACCCGCTATGGAGATGGCAAAATGATCAGGTTGTGGTGTACATGATTACTTCACTTTACTGTTTGGAAAAAAATTTTTCTGAAAATTCTTGGTAGCATTGTAAATAAAGAGCTGTACCTGTTAAAGATTTCATACTTGTGCAATAAGCACTACTTGAGCAGTGACAGACACTAGATTTTGGGGGCACATTATGTGTAGATTTGTGGAATAATTCAGATAATTACTATCATTGTTATAATCATTACTATTATTATTATTATTATTATTATTATTATTATTATTATTATTATTATTATTATTATTACATAATTATTATCATCATTATTATTATTTCTATTATCATTATTATTGTTATTGATATTATTATTTCCTTGTCTTATGTAACACTTGACAACACTTAACTCACACAGCTCATTCTGCGTAGCTCTAGAGTTTTGTGCGGTGAGCATCATGTGCTGGCCTGGCCTTTTGGCAAAATGGTAGGAAGAGTAGATAGAAGTACTAGGTAGGAACATTTAGGCAGGAACATTAGGCAGAAAGAAATATTTGGCAGAAGTAGTAGGTAAGGAGCATTAGGTAGAAGTTGGTAGGAACATTAGGTAGGAGCCTCTGCAAACACTGCGCTACAGTTGCCCTCTGCCAGTGACCTGTTAAGAGTGAGGCATTAAAGGATAAGAAGTAGCTCTAGAGTTGTGGAGGAGTGGGATAAAGTGAGGAAATTGTAAACTCTGACTAATAGTGAAAAGTTGTATGATAAAGTTCAAGAGATTGATTACAATACTTGAAAGATACCATACATACACCAGGGGTACTCCTTATAGAAGTGATATGCTAATTAGGTTTTAGGGGCATAATTACATAAATCTGCTTATTGATTATGAAAAACAGTACTTTTCTTTTACAAATCTTGTTAGCAGAATAGGTAATTACAATACACTGGGATAATTGTTAGCATTTCTGACTAGGAATCATGCATAGTCCTGCTTGGGTGTAAATTCTGGGTAAGGTAGTTGGCCCATAACCAAGTCAGCTGTTCATCCTTCCCTTGGGGATGACAGTTGGTTGGATACTTTGGATTAGGCTGGGGTATGGGGAAAAATTTTCATACATATATCTGGAATACCTGGTTTAATAAGGACATACATTCATATATGTATGTGGGTGAGTAGGAGTGATGGTAAGTGGATGTTATTGGATAATGCACTAATTGATATATGTGCTGAAGAGAGACTATTGTGTGTGAATAGGCTGAAAGGGGCAGCTGTAGGATGTCTGATTATTATTAGCTGAGGTGAAGGTGAAAGATTATGAAGGCTTTCCAAAGAGAGGAAATGATATGGGTGAGGAGGTTGATGACCGCGAGTGAGCTTGGAAAAGAGGTTTGTGTAAAGAAGTAGCAAAAAGTGAGGTCAAATAATACTAAGGAAGTTGTTGAGGAATGGGATGTATTTAGGGAAGCAGTGGTGATGTGCAAGAGCGGTGTGTGGCATGTGGAAGGTGGGAGATGGGCATGTGAGGATGAGTTGTGAGTGATGGGATGATGAAGATAAGTTGCTAGTAAAAGAATGCCTGGGTAGTTCTTACAGGAAAGGAGTGTGAATGATTAGATGTACAAGAGAAAGTGGTAAATGGTCAAGAGGAAAGTGCAGGGACTAAAAATAAATCAAAATCAAACCAAAATACTTTATTGATCATGTAATTACATGAAATTTGTCTTGTGCATTTTCCATAGACAGTTAAGAAGTATCACACAAAGATATATCTTTACATTCATCACCTGTGTATATCTAAAAACATCCTAGAGCATTATGTCCTTCAAAATTTAGAAAATACAACATACAACATAGAAATCACATTAACTGAATTTCCAAACCTTAAGCAACCAGGAGTACCAATTAAACTAATTTACCCATGATTGATTAATGTTATACTCGCATTTATAAAAGATTTACATACCTAGCCGTCTTACATTTCATTGATGTTAATCTTCTTCCTGAGGGTAGCATATCTGAGTTACCGTGAGCAAGTATCAGGAGACTTCAGGGAGAATAAGAAAATATTTTGGAATGAGGTTCTTAGTGTGAGAAAAATAAGAGAAGAAATGGGAGCCTTGGTGTAGAGGACAAGTAGGTAAGTGGTGAAAGGAAGAGATAGAGTGACAGATTTGAAACTGTTTGATTATAGGATGGCATTTTGGTTGTTTAGATCAGGGAGGTACATAAAGTGAGTCATGGCAATAGTTTGGTGAAAAGAGAGGTTGTCAAAGACTTGTGTAAGACAGAGCATGGCAAGGCAACCAAAGTGGATGGCACTGCAGTTGAATTTCTCAAGAAAGGAGGTAACTGTGTTTTTGATTAGTTATTTAGTTAAAACCACTTTTATTACTTTTAAGCAGAGCTTTATTATAAGTGTACATCTTTCCCAGACTCTTACTCACATAAATTTTCTCCCTTATTAGGTGTCTGATACTCTGGTCTGGATTTACTTGCAGTTTACATGAATATTTTGATGATCCCCACTGATTTGAAAGGATTATCTCCTAGAATGTCTCACAGATTATCTTTCTGCATCTGCACTTTTAATCAACAATTTTCCAGTGTGATGGACAACATATTGCAGCTGTTTGTGCCTCCTCATTATCATATTAACTTACACTTTCAGTAGCAGTGCCTTACACCCTTCAGTTTTCTTGACCTTTGGATTTAGCTGTTTTTGTCTCTTGTTAACTGGTTCCCTTTATCACAAGAAGACTCTGTGCACTCTATGAGTTCTTCACACAACCATGGCCATTAAGTCCTTTGAACCCCCTACTTCCTTTTTATTTCCTAAGTAAATATATGTGGTCCTCTTATTACAATATCTCTCTCACTTTCTGTGAGCTATTTATTAGGGACTGTTAATGTACAAGGATCACCTCTTCACTCCTTATATGTTTTGTTCTTATGGACTACACTGTTTACCTTGTGTAATTTCTAGTTTTGATTCTGTCTCCCATTCCGCCTGTGCCTCTGTAGGTCCTCTGATATGCAATTTGTCACTCTCTGATTCACTCTTTTCTTTTGTGATTTCCCCACTTCTCTAATACCTACCTTTTCTGTGGTCCCCCTTTATCACCCTGTTGGTGCCATGTCCCTCCTTATATCCCATATGGGTAATGTGTTTCCCTATAGCTTCGCACAAGTAGCCTTGTGACTAGCACTGTGGCTGTCCCTAGGCACCATTACCTAAGAGCACTAGCAGGCGCCTTGTGTAGTTGTAGCAGTATTCCCAGTAGTATAGAAATAAGACAGGCTGCCTGTATAAACTCCAAAGTATTTTTGATACTATCATTAAATTGCTGCTTATAGCTTTAAATTTTTACTTGTAATCTGTAGCTTGATAGTGGTGAACTGTTATTGAATAATATATATGGACTGATGTTTTACACTAGTTAATATATATATA
>JAYMFT010199999.1:0-10000 GCA_038088735.1 Panulirus argus
TATATATATATATATATATATATTGCCCTGCCAAGTACGGCTCATCGGTCCACTAAAATCCTTATCAGTCAACTTTTTCCGAGTGTGATAAAAGTATCTTTTATACTATCAGATGATCAGAATCATTCCCAGATTCCTTAGGTTAAGTAGGGATTCAAGTTGAGGAGAGGAGACCACAAGCTCGTTTTGTATCATAAGCCATTTCTTTCCCGGTTTCTGGTAAAAGGCTTCTAATGGCTCTTTGCTGAAGTGGCAACTGAAACATTATAGCGAATGGGATGCAATTGAGGCGTGTATGCTATATTAGCCTAGGCCTGGTGAATGGGCTGGGGGTTCCGTACTCACAGGCAAAACAATTTCAAACTCTCTGGTTAACAGTAATTGTTGAATTGGGACTTACATTAGCTACGGAAAAGTAAGGCAGTGTGAGGTTTGGGTAAGGTTAGGCTATTTTAAGGATAAGCTGTTACTTAGTGAGCTATGGTAGTAGACGCCAGTTGAAAATAGGTAAAAAAGGCCTTTTTATAAGAGAATGCCAATAACGTAATAAAGCAGGAGTGGGTTCCCTTCCTTCGCTAAAACAACAGACGCGCCAGCTTTAGCGCAGCAGAAAGCACCCAGATTGCTGCTGTTCAGATAAGCAGATGCGATGAATGATTATTTTTGTTGACTGCCTCTTCAGACTAAAGTGGACCATACACACACGTAAACCAGAAGGGTTCTGTTTTAATGTAATTGTAAACCGAGAGCATTCTGATTTTATGTAATTGTAGACCGAAAGTATCCTAATGTAATTGTGAAGGAAAAGTAATCTATTTAGATGTAATTGTAAATAAAAGATATTCTAATGTAATTGCAAGCCAAGAGTATTCTGATTTAATGTAATTGTAAACCAAAAGTAGTCCGATATCATGTAAACCGAAAGTATTCTAATGTAACTGTAAGCCAAAAGTATTCTGATTTAATGTAATTGTAAACCAAAAGTATTCCGATATAATGTAACTGTAAACCGGAAATACTCTAACGTAATTCTAAACCAAAGTCTTTTGATTTAATGTAACTCTAAACCAAAAGTATTCTAATTTCATGTAGCCGCAAACAGATATTTAACTCCCAGTTTACGACCCTAGGAAAAAAAGGAAATAACGTAGGAGGTTTATTTAAAGCCCGACAAGCTAGTTTTAGCCACGTTTATACTCGTTTACCAGTTTTTACAGTGACGAGGTGAGTAGATAAGAAAAAAGATGTGTGGGGAACTTCCGCCAAGTTCAAAGTTAGCTCGCCAACTTGAAGGGAGGCCGGCAATGATGGTTCTGCTCTTAGAGAGATGGGAATTGTAAAGTTTATTTTGAGGAAACTGAATGTAAAGTCCAGAAGGTATATATATATATTTATTTATATATTCACTTAATATATATTCTGCCTCAGGAACCCTTCATACGGGGTTCCCGCAGCTATGAGAAACAAAAGTTCCAGAATTTTTTTTTCTAACTCGTTAAACTAGATTTATTTTTTGTTATCAACTTGGTAGCATGGGTGATGAATTCGACCTTAATCCTGGGAAGCAAGAGGGAGGATAGGGGACGGGAAAGGGGGGGTGGGGTGGTGGATGAGAGAACGGGATGTGGAGACGGACTCTGAGGAACGGAGGAGGGGAGAGAGAGAAGAGAGAGAGAGAGAGAGAGAAGAGAGAGAGAGAGAGAGAGAGAGAGAGAGAGAGAGAGAGAGAGAGAGAGAGAGCACCTTGCCTGCCTGCCTTCCATCAGTATCTGTAACGAGATTTGAGAGAGAGAGAGAGAGAGAGAGAGAGAGAGAGAGAGAGAATATCCGACGACAAGATGTTGCCACATGTCTTGCTTGCTTGGGTGATGATGATAGTTTTCCTTTTCTTTGAGTTTTGAAATATATATATTGTCTTGATATACAGAGGAAAAGCATTTCAGTGAGAGTATGGATGAAGGGCGCATGTCTAGGAGTAGGTGGAGGAGGCCAAGTACAGAGCGTACAGTGGGCACAGTTCATGGACACAGGAGGGGTGACAGGTGGGCCCTAGAGAGGCCACCAGGGACTCCAGAGGGCTCCTCCTCCCGCTTGGAGGAGGTAGGGAGGTCTAGGATACATCAGGTACATGATACATAGTTACAGGATTGCGAGTGATGCTGACAGCAACATAAGTTACAAAATCAGTGTAATACAAAGCTAAGTTTGAAATATGTCTTATATTGAACATCTTGTTGACATTACAAGTACTGTATACACACAGACAAGTTACATATACACTGAGGTGTGTATATTTAAGGCAAGATACAGTGTCCCTCAGGTGCCATGGATTTGTGTAAGTTCCAGTCTTGGATTCATCTGATTTGTTTTAAGCCATTTATTTATTCCATTTTGCTTTTAAATGTTCCTGTTCTTGTTATATTTGTTCTTTGTATCTCCTGCCAGTGCACTGAACAGCTTCTCCATGTTCATTTCTTGATCCTCGTGTATTGTGAAGAGACACTCTAGCTCAGTATATTGCCCTTCGTCCCTGGGTCCCGTGAGTGCCTGCTCTCGTCCTCAATCCAGACTGTAAAGTTAAAAGAGTTCTGTCAGCCTCTCATGAGAATTGAAATGTTCCATTCCGCACGACTTTACTCGTGACGACTTCGTGGATTCTGTCTTAAATCTGTTTGCTTCCACGTAATTCGTTCGTGACCACACGAAACTGCAGTGTTCAGGTTTGCGTCACGTTGTGTATAGAATGAAGATTTTCATCATAAAGTTCTCTCGTTGCGAAAGTTCTCATTATCATACCACTCTTCGATAGATAGTGCTATCTCCTTGACGCGTTCTTTGAATTCCAGCTTTGATGACTCCAAGATCTTTAATGTTTGTTTCACTCTTTGTCACCTTCCCTGCTGGGCTTTTATGAAATATGGTTTCATATGTACTATGAATGTGACGTGACGTATTTGGCATGATTTTGTGTTCGTTAAATTCTATCAGGTTCACTTCTGCCCGAAGGTTAGATCTATAAGTCTTTTTCATCTTTTTTCCTTGTAGTATGTTCCGATCCTGTCTCACGTCTTTACTTAGAAAGAAAAGTGTGGTTAGAGCACGACGGTAGAACCCTCGGGTGTGATCCTACTGTGAAACCTCACCTGACCCTTATAAAGAGTTGGGGGCGGCCAGGTCACACAAACTAGGCTGTGTTAAACCGGGGTCGTAACGTCGTGCTGAAGGGTCGTATTAGGGCGCTTGAGATTTTCCATTTTTTTTTTTCTTTAACAACTACGAGGGCCGCCAGACCTGACGTGGGAAAGTAGGAGGTAGTTAAAGAAGCCCACTTGTAGTGTAGGTGTGGGAAGAGAGGCAAGTGTGTGTGTGTGTGTATGTGTTGTCAGGGGTGCCTTGGGTGGCAGTCCTATAAATCATGGTGTATTTACAGGATGTTAGATGTAATTATATCTTTCTAATTACCTATTTGTGCTGTACGGGGAGGGAGTTTTACGCTCGTGGGGGCCTCATCTCTTGAGGACTGTCTCTACTATCATGCAACCTCCTGAATTTGTGTGCGCTGTCTGCATTAACCAAGTCCCCTGTTCCAATCATCCACCATTCTTATTTACAAGTTTCTCTTTAAGTTTCATGTTATGTCCTCTGGTTCCTCTGTGCTTACACCTCTCAAAATACTGTCCTCTGTCCACCGTAAAGGTTGTGATCAGGCCACCCCTCACTCTTCTCTCTTCCCAGGTGGGGTGAATTCATAGCCTTCAAAATTCCCCTGTAGCTTTGCCCTCCTAATACTGTTACCATCTTTGTTGCCCTCCTCTGGACTTTTCTCAGTGAGTTCCTTGCGCTTCTTTAGGCACGGCGATCAAAGCCGAGAAGCATTGTCTAGTTTTGGCCTTATGTAGGATGTGAACAGCAGGCTGAATATTTCTTGAACTACAGACTTGAAAGCTATTCTGATATTTGCCAGCAGATGATGGTTTTTGTCTCGTAAGGTATTCTCCTAATGTGTGTGTGTGTGTGTGTTGTGATGAGTATGTTTGGTAATACACATGAGTTGTGATGGCTGTGTAGGATGAGAGGTGTGTGAGTATTGTGTTGAGTGTGTGTGTACGGCAGCAGGTGTGTGTGTGTGTGTGTGTTATGACAGATGCGCACGGCGGCAGGTGTGAGGGAGGTTGGAACACGCCATCATCAACCACGGACGGTCCTGGACAGTCTCATTAAAACCTCCTCCATCCATCGAGCTCCAACCCTTAATCCCACACATTTACGGTCGCAGTCAGAATCTCAAATGAAAGAAATGAATCCACGTAATCGGCAGTACTTGTCTCCCTGCCTGAGCCCCTTGTTTAGGAAAAGAGAAAACGCGGACGTGCGGCCCGTTTTAAAAGAGAAAACGCGGTATTACGGACTTACATTTTTTCATTACGCATATCACTAATGTAATCGGTGTGACTGAGGGATTCAGTATATTCTTTTTTTCTTCTTCGTTATAGACGAAGTCGACGACATTATAAGGCCGTCGTCGACCTCTCGTGCTGTTGATTATTGCACTGAGGAATACCGCTCCATTACAGGCGACGCTACTTTCAAACGCCATATCATCATAATGGCATTAGTTATTACTACCACCTCTGCTGTTACAACTATTTTTGTCGCTGCTACCACCACTACAACAATTACTACTACTGCTACTACTACTATTACTACTACTACTACTACTACTTTATGACTGCTACTACTACTACGACGAGTTCCTGCTAAACCGACTTTTTATTCATAGTTGTTATTTCCAGCGATAGCAAGATAGTGCCAGGAAGAGAAGAAATGGCCTCATTTGTTCACATCAGCCTTTTAGCTGTAATGTATAATGCGTTGAAACCACAACCCCCTAGACACTACTAGGCCCCACAGACCTTTCCGTGGTTTCTCTTGACCGCTTCACATGACCTGGTTCAGTCCATTGGCAGCACGTCGCCCCCTGTATATCATATCGCTCCAGTTCACTCTTTCCGGTGCACGCCTTACACCCTCCTGCATGTTCAGGTCCCGACCTCTCAGAACCTTTTTCCATTCCGTCCTTCCATATCCTGTCGACCTTCCTTTTCTTGTGACCTCCTCTTCTGACACATATACCCTCTTTTTTCAACGTCTCCCAGTTAATTCTCTCTCTGTAAGTCCAAACCACATCAACACATCCTCTTCAGCTCTCTCAACCATACTCTTCTTATTACCACACCTCTCTCTTTCACCCTGTCATTTCTTATCATCTCTCTTAACACCACATTGTCCTCGGACATTTCATTTCCAGCACTTTCACCTTCTTCCGTACATTCTGTTGATCTTCAGCGCACGCCTTGCCTCCTAACAACACGGACGGGACGACCATACCTTCGTACATGCCCATCTTTGGCTCCCGCCAGATAGAAACTTCTCCTCCCACGCATTCCTCAGAGCGACCAGAACCTTCGCCCCTCCACCTTTTCCCCTTCACTATCAAGTTAACTTCCTCGTTTCACTACTCACTGCCCTTTCAGACCTGCCTACCTCCCACCTCCTGCGTGCCACACACATTACTTCGCACATGTGAGCAGTGCTTCCCTAAATACCTCGCATTGCTCACCTGCTCCCCAAGGTTTACTTACTCTCACCTTTTGCCGTATTATACTCAGTCTCTCTTGGTATCTCTTCACACTCGCCTCTTTATCTTGGCTCACTCACTTTCGCCACCCTCTTTCTACCCATATCATTTTCTCTTTTTCCTTAAATTCTCTGCAGGTCTTCATCCTCACGCCCGCCAAGTAATGATTGGAATTTTCACCAGCCGTTCCTCTCAGCACATTCACATCCAAGAGTCTCTCCTTTGCACACTTTATCAGTTAGTACATGATCCAGCAAGGCCCGCTTTCCAATACCCCACGTACACTTATATATGCCCCTCTTCTTATACCAGGTGTTCCCAACCACCAGTCTTTTTTATTTAAGCACACAGCTCCACAAGCATTTCCCATTTTCATTCACAACAGTGCGCACAGAACACGGGGAAAAAATGACGTGGAAATACGTGCATAACTAAACCGGCTAAAACCCAAGCAAATCAGACTGCATGGATTTATATAAACATTATCTTGATAAACCTGGAGAAGTGTATCGTAACATGACTCCTGACACTCCGGCATATCCCACACTAACACAGACTTCAGCGCCGTTGTGATGCCCGCCGGCTATCGATAGGGCCGAGAGGAGTGTGCGAGACAGAATGAAATTACAAAGCGCAGGAAGAAAAACTTAAGAAGAAACAAGATGAGAAAGATATAAAAAGGAACACGAGAAGATGTTGAGTGAGGTAGTTCGGTGTCTCGAAATAAGAAACATTTGTCTTCTGACGATGGCTTAGGTTGAGATGGTTGATGCCTCCCGCAAAACTACGTAGCTCTTGAGGAAGAGTCACTCACTCATATATTACACGCTCGGATTTTCTTCGCTTTTCTTTACGAAACGTTGCAGCCCTGGGGAACGTTAACGGCGTCACATATTGATACTGGAAGGTGTCGGCTTTCTCAAAAGCGCGTTCGTGACTCGCGAGGGTCCCACAGAAGTAAAACTACGATCGGTGAATGTCCACACAAGTGCTCTTTTTTTTTTTTTTTTTACACAGAAATCCCCGAAATGGTATGTGGAAACGTAAAAGAAGACGTTTGATTTTGTGACCAATAGTAGAATACGGGTTCCTTTTTTACAGAAATCCTCGAAATGGTATGTGGAAACGTAAAAGAGGACGTTTGATTTTGTGACCAATAGTAGAATACGGGTTCCCCCCTGTTTTCTTTATTTGCAAATCTAAAGCTGCCTCTGTCGTCGACGTGTCTGCAAAAACATAGTGGTTATAAAGATCACCAGAGGCCTTTCTGCAGCTCTCACGTAAAGAAAAGAGGAAACGGAATCATCTTTACGGAAGACCTTTTCCATTCGAGGCCTTAGATTTCCTTCTGTTACAAATAGGAAAAGAAAGAACTCTCTAATCTGGCTCGTAAAATTAGCATCATTGTTGATCAAATCACTCGACATGAAAATATACAAGTGTGCCCTTAGGAATCTGAAGTTAACGCCTTTTATATACTGGATCTGGCTTCATCCATTTTTCCGATACACATTTCAGTATTGTACATCAGATCCGAGGGATTTTTTCCCAAAGGTCATTCCTCTGTACATCGGGTGAAAGAGAGAGAGAGAGAGAGAGAAAGGGAAGCAAAGCTTTTGCGTTAGACAGAGAGATATGTATGTTAGAACTGAAGGTGCATCGTTGAAAGGTTTGAGTTATTCAGTTTTAAAAAGAATAGAGAAGATGGAAGACGAAAGAATATGTAGGAAGAGGTTGGGTAGGAAAATACTTACGAGTACTTACGACGAGCTTTTGCCCAAAGGGGAAAATATTTACAAGTACTTACGTCACGCTTTTGCCCACAGGGGAAAATACTTACGAGTACTTACGACGAACTTTTGCCCAAAGGGGAAAATATTTACAAGTACTTACGTCACGCTTTTGCCCACAGGGGAAAATACTTACGATTACTTACAACGAGCTTTTGTCCAAAGGGGAAAAGACTTACGAGGACTTACGATGAGCTTTTGTCCAAAGGGAAAAATACTAACGAGCACTTACAAGGAGCTTTTTGCCCAGAGGGAAAAATACTTACGAATACTAACGACGAGCTTTTGCCCAGAGGGGAAAATACGAATACTTAACAGCGAGCTTTTGCCCAAAGGGAAAAATATTTACTTACGAGTGCTTACGATGAGCTTTTGTCCAGAGGGAAAAATACTTACGAATACTTACCAAAGGCAGGGCTAGGGGGGGTTAGCGCAGGAAACCCCAGGATTTACCAAGAACGAGTCTTGGGAGTTATTCTTATTGTCACGAGTCATGTGAGATATGGAGCCATTTTTATGTATGCTGAATGCCTGGAGCCCCCCGTGTGGGTGAGGCAGAGATAAAAGACGGCAGACTGGGTCAAAGGAGTTAACCTTTTCAGCCACTGAAGAAGTGCAAGGGCACCCCTCTGCCAACCCTCCCTGTTCCCAGGCGTTCCCTGGTATAAGGTGGCTGCATACCACTTAAATACCTACAAGAGAGAGAGAACATAGAAATTACTGACGACTACTTAAGACGAGAGTCGTGCCAAAAGTCAGGGCTAGCGCGTACCGCTCACCGCACGAAAAAACCCTAGAGTTTTTATTTACTAACTTCAAAGAGAGAGAGAGAGAGAGAGAGAGAGATTTAGATTTAATTACCACATGGCCATGCATACTAAGATATAGTAATGCGTAAAACATTATACGAGAACGGAAGAATGACCACAGCAAAGGAGAATGCTTCTAAAGCCATGGCCAGAGTGACGTACGCCAGACACGTACGTAACATGTATTCATCCAGCAATTAAAGAACCATCGAGCAGGAAGGTCAGCTACCTTTCCGAAAGGCTGGTAAAAATTAAGCTCCAGTTGAGTTAGATAAACCACGATCTCAGTACCACACAGTAAGAAAGTCAAGATCGACAGAATAAGAGCTAGCTCTCCTGAAGCTATATGAGCCCCCGCTCCACACACACCCCCAGAGCAGACGCTGCTTCGTCTCTGTCTGTCTGTCCGCGCGTTCTGTGCACTCCCTCAGCTTCCGCCCACCACAACAACAACCACGACCGCCGCCACCGACCACTACATCTCCTCCCACATTCATGCCCCTGAGAGAGTCGGAGTGATGGCTCTGTCTGGCCCACGCGTCGTTTGGAACGGGCCGAAGCGAGGAAGGGGAAGGAATCCCAGCGAAGAGGAAAAGTTACAACGGCGATATTTCCCCTCTTAAGGGTTCTTTGTCTGCCGTAAAGTCATCATCAGTCGACACAGTGCATAATGGACGGACTACACAAAATGTAATCTCGCATTGAGTAAAGCTAGCTTTCTAGGACAGGAAGGAAATACGTGGGTAGTGTTCTTTCCCCCGTATCCACCAAGGATATATATATATATATATATATATATATATATATACACACGCAGTCATTCTCAATTCAAGATGTCTAGTCCACTTGTGGCCTCAAAAGAAATCACTGAATTCACACGGAATTCATTCTCTCATGTCCAGGCCCTTGCACCTCTCCCCCTTTCTCTCTTGACCGCCACGCCGCAGTTGCCGGAGTCCTGCGGTACAATTGCCGCAGTTACTGCAGATCCGCACTGTGCTTGACGCATTTACCGCTGTCAAGCACTGTACCTGATGCATGTTACTGCGGTCATGCGCGTTGCTTTGCTCACTAAAAGGATTTGACAGAAGCGGACCGTCCGTCATCAAGTCACAACACAGCAGTTGGTGCGCGCGCGAGAGAGAGAGAGAGAGGAGACATGTTGCGTGTGTGGGAGGCGAGATCCTATTGTGAGCGCCCCCCCCCCCCACAGGTGGTAGGCGAATATGTGTTCCCCCTTCCGTCAGAGTCGATTATTGCGTCGGGAGATGAGTAGTTCCGCCGCTCGGCAGCGTCGATCCAGTGGGATGGGGAGAGTGAACATAACCGCCCACTGAAGTCGATCGTCTTAGAACGGGAGATGATCTGTTCTGCCCGCTAAGGTCGATCGTTTTTGAGCGAGAGATGAACAGTATTACCCGGAAAGGGTCGATTGTTGAGGGAGGGAAGACTAGTTTGCTCACACGTAGGTCGATTATTGAGCGGTAGATGATGAACAGTTCGGCCCACTGGGGTCGATTATTTCGTGAGAGGCTAACAGTTCCACCCGTCGAGGTCGATT
This sequence comes from Panulirus argus, assembly GCA_038088735.1. Taxonomy (NCBI): domain Eukaryota; kingdom Metazoa; phylum Arthropoda; class Malacostraca; order Decapoda; family Palinuridae; genus Panulirus; species Panulirus argus. The sequence continues at coordinate 9,799 of JAYMFT010199999.1, forward strand.
ATTTCGCGGGAGGCTAACAGTTCCGCCCGCAGTGGTCGGCGAAGGGAACTGTCCCCGTCCGTCCGTCCGTCCGGTCCAGACGTTTGGAAAGGGGACACCACCAGGCATGATTTACGCGCTCACTCCCTACTCAAATTAATTTCGACCCTTTTCAATTACGTGTTCTCCCCTCCTCCCTCCCTCCCTCCCTCGCGATACCGAA
>JAYMFT010200010.1:0-11691 GCA_038088735.1 Panulirus argus
TTCCGTGGTCTAGCTAGTGGTGGGGGCACACAAGCAGCCAGCTCTCGGGAGCAAAAGCCAAAGTAATACCTTTAGAAAAGGGAAAGTGAACCAACATTGCGGCGCAGGGCAAATTAAAGCCATAAACGCAAGATTCATTCATTTTCAAGTTATTTCTGCATTTTTAACATTCTAGACGTAAGAAAAAATACTATAATCATACGCAACTCAAAAAGGCTTTAAACCACTGATTTGATAATATCGTACAAGAGAAAAACCACACACACAATTACTTATATGCATACGTCCACACTGAACACTAATCCATTTCAAACTAAGTTAAGGTCACGGGTCATCCCAAGGCCTCTAAACTTTACAGCTTAGTCCAAGCAGCGAAATAATTCAGCGTTATAAATGTATTTCCAGTTTCTAAGTACAAAAAATGATAATTGACAGGACACGAAACAAAATCTGAAGCGCTGGTTATTAATATAGTAATAGGGTACAGTAAACGACCTGTTATCCGACCAATAGATAACCAGTTCATCCACTTATACGATTTTTACAATATAAACATAGATCAGTTTGTTTTTGGCTATACGACTTCTGTAGTTCATGGGTCAGTCACCAGGGTAGCTGGTTGTTTGCATTTGTTGCTTGTGGTTGACCAAGTTTTATGTATTTTCCCTTAAATGTAATTTCTAATAATAACAATAATCATAACTATATTATCAGAACATTTCATCTGAAAATGCAAATAGCCGGTATCATCCAGATATCCGACTTTTCCCGATATCCGGCCATCTCCTGGCGCCATTAGGATCGGATAAAAGGTTATTTACTGTACGGATCGGATGAATTCTAGTCTTCAATCAGACCTAACGCCCAGATATTGACACTATTGACAGTAAAGTGCTTACTACTCCCACTTCCACTTTCCGTTTTCAAAACGACCAAATATTTTAGTTCGAATGTACACCGATATCCGTTTTCTTTCACAAATTTTCGAGTACTTACAATTGAAAGGCATAAATCAAGTGGATGTTTCTTACAATTCCTGGACATTTCTATAAGAAAAAAAATGTCCTCTCTTTCTTTTTCTCTCTCTGTATATACAAAGATAGATAAAAACCAAGTGCTTGATAATGCAGAACAAGCGGAGGATCAACACCGTCTGTCCTTAATCAGATTGTCAGCAACTTTCCACACAAGGTGACATAAGGAGCCCACCTCACCTTTCTCCTGCATGTAGTACAACCTTGTAGCTGCAGGAAACTCATAAAAGTGATCGTAAGGTTGTAAAAGATCGTTTGAGCGTATAGGCGTTACCGGACTCCACCTACAAGAGATTACACCGCGAGTGGAAAGTCACCAACGGTGAGATTTTGTCACTGGAAAAAAAAAAAAAAAAAAAGGGTCTTATCTAGAGCTGTCTCGCTACTTAGGAATCCTTCATTTCCCTGTTCCTGCTTGGAGTGCACCCTTTTAAGAATATTCTCCTGTATGGTGATCACCGTGAAAGTGACAGAAATACCATGGGAAACAAGGCTAGAAATCCAGCCTACTATTTGTCAGTGTTCACACTACCAATCTGCTCTCCGGAGCCGTGAGGTCGCAACACATTTTTAAACACTGCCGGATGATGGGAGTTACGGAAGACCTCTGACATGTTTCCCGTATCATCACTTGTCATAAAAGAAAAATGAAGTATGATGTAACAGTGTTTTAGTGGCAAGGGAACTGGATGCCATTACTCCGGCCGTTTAAACCCAAATTCTTTGATGGATCTGTAACAGACGATGCGTGTAAACATCCTTCTTAATTATTGATGGAATACGGATATAAACGGCTCACAGATTCACGGGATGTTATTGCACCTCCTCTCACGAATAGTTGGCGACATTATCTCTACTGGTTTCACCTCCAATATTCTTTTTTACCTTTTCTCTTTCTAGAAATTATGACAGTTTGTGGCGCTAATTTACTGAGGGGCTGATTTCCTTGAAACTTTAACCTCTAGAGCATGATGGTTACGACCGTTGAGCACGACGGTACAACTTTTCGGAGATGACAGCATATGCTGTCCTCTGACTTGACCCCTTCAGCTTAGGTAAGGTCAAAGACCAGATAATCATACCCAAGTGCCGTACCGTCGTGCTCAAGGAAGGGGAGGTCGTCGGCCGTACCTTCGTTCTGAACGGGTTAAGTTTTGGACTATAGTCCACAAAGCGTCGAGACACATCTCCCCTCCCCTTTTCTTTCCCCCAGATTCCATCCCTCATTCTGATTTAACGGTTTGAAAAGCAAACATTCGCAGGTCTGATCCCTGCGATAAATCTTCCCGAGGATTTGCTTCAACTCGTGACTGTTCCGACGTCGAGTTAAGCAATTCCTTCCCCCTAATGCAAGAATTACCCTGCTTGTGTTCAATTTACTCGCCTGATTAACTTTAATTTGCCGTTTTGTCTGTGGGTGCACTTGAAAAACATTCTATCATGAACTAATAAATCTTACAAGATAAAGAAACACCTGCATGTCGTCTTCCCTGGGTAAAAATTCATGATAGATGACAGATATGCCTTAACAGAAGCTCTGTACGGTGGACAGCAAATATAGTCATATCTGCTGTTTTCAAAAACATGATTATTGAGACAGTATCGGATCTCAATATCTCTGTCGTCTATATCCTTATCAGTTTAAGGCCCTGCAGATATCATGTTTACTGGTAGGGTCTATTTTGATAGCATCTTTGTACCCACGTCAGGTCTAGGTAGCAAGCTTTAGCATCGCACGCAGTTCATTCAGTAGTGCTCTTCATCCCACGTATATCTTTACCAAAAAGGTATTTGTCGTCCAGATTGACATGTATAAGGTGGGGGATACTTCTAAAAACACATGACCTTCGCTTCGTGAACTGTCGAGTACTTTATGGAAGGCTATGAACTCCCTTACTATCCTTGCTTAAGAGTGAACATTACTTCGGTGTGAAACATTCGCTTCTTCAGTATGGATGTCTGCTTACTACAGCCTGCATTTGTACCATATATTTGGCCTCAACTTTAACTCAGTATCTCAGCATACATTCTATGCTAACTTTCATACTTACTACTGCCGAAGTACAGATAAACTACTTTCCCGCTAACTTTGTGGCTCAGGCCAAATTTTGTAGTCAAGCGAAGCGTCGCTTTCAGCACCCATCACGTCTCCCAGGAAATCCCTGCAACATGCGTCGTCTCGCGAACTCATTGGCAATTCCCAGTTTACCAGATCCACTCCGTTAGCGTAGCGTCGGTGGTAACGGCCTTCACAAGGTCACAAAGGATGCCGTTGTGTTTCCTGAATCATACAACACAGCAGATGGCGAGGGTATAAGCCACAAGGACTTGGTACTGAAGCATTCAGGATACCGACTTTGGAACGACTCTTGGATATGATGGCCTGGCCTTTGACCTAACCTGCTCAACGGGTCGTACCTCCGTGCTCAATGATCGTGCCTTTGTGATCAAGGGTCGTAACGCCGTGCTTAAGTACATGGGAGAATAGTTTGAACATGCCATCGATGGTGATGGCTCTCTCAACTCCGCCACTGGGAGGGCTGAAAGTGCTGCTGACATTGCAACTCAACACAGGAGAGAGGAATGATTGAATAAATAATACAAGTGTCAGAAAGTTAATGCTTTAGCCAAACTTGCATCTCATGAAAAGGCTACTAGGGACAATATTGGGTAATGAAAGTCTTCATAGATTTTATATACGAAAAATGTAGATGATATATTTGAAGCAAATAGAAGAGTGTAAGGTGGCCAAAACAGATCCCTTTTACATAATAATGATATACATGAAGTTAACAATGTGCATAACAGAATGTAACAAGATCATTAGGTTACAAGATGATGTCCCTGCTGGACTTACTCTAAGCTATACTTATTACTGGGACTTAAACTGGAAGGAAAATGTTAATCATATGCAATGTACAGTGTGTAGGTAAGGATATAGATACAAACTGTATCATTGTATCCTGAACTGTGAGAAAATTCACACATTTAGAGATTTCAAAATAGGTGTAAATATACTCGGCATCAAATGGCTCAGCATTTTATGTTAATGGTAAGATATCTGATTATTTGAGATCATATCCACTCTTCGCATAAAACAAATGAATCAGCCAGTATAAGAAATGACCGTAAGACAGTATCATGAATCAAGTTAGTAATATTTGATGCTATAACTACTTACCTACTGGGAGTCTGACAAAGACCCTCTGTGACCTCTTTTAATCATTTTGTGCCACCTCTCACAGGATGAGATGAGCTGCACAATTAACTAGCTGCTGAGATAACGGCAAAGGCGAACTGAATCAAAAGACATCATGAAGCTGAATTGAGAACCATATTGTTTTCGATTTATGTCCCCCCCCAAAAAAAAAATTGCTTTGAATTCGCCATACACCACCTACACACAGTCCTCCTTTGACTCTCCGTAGGAAGGCTAGGCTACCTCTCTTTATGACATTCCAGAGATTCCATTCTCTGATGTGAGGGGTTCGAGTCTACCTCCTAAAAGTCATTTTTCTTCTCGTGGGACATACATCTTGAGTCCTCCACATACTCTTATATTAGGTACGTCTCAAGCCCTGCGTAAGACCTCAGAAGTTAGCGAAGGAATCCACGAAGTCCGACTCAGAAAAAAAAAGGGACTGTAGCTAGATTCCTACAGCGAAGACCGAGATAATTCAAAGCTCATATCCTGATTGGTATCCTGTGGGAGGGAAGGAATCTGTCAAAGGACGGCAAGTGATGGGTGTCAGTGTGAACGTTCTGAGGACATCGATAAAATGTGGTCATTGCTTGGAGAACATGGTAAGGATGGAGTCTGTGTTTGTTTATTACGGAATTCCAGACTAGTTCTGATGGGAAATATATTTGTAATAATAATAATAATAATAATAAAAATAATAATAGAAATAATAATAATAATAATAATATAATAATGTTAAAACACTTCTAAGGTGACTTTGGATGACAACGAACGTCGCTTCTTTCGCAAAACAATTTATTTACAATCCTCATATTACGTATTAATTTCATATGCACAGCAAAATGAACAAATAAAATTTTTTTTATGCTTACACAACAAACACAAAAGATACAGACGCAAACTACTTAAAGTAAAATACATTTGCCTGGAGTTCTTGTACCATCTCCTCCCAGGGTCCTGCTTGTTGTCTTTAGAGTTCGACATCCGTACAGAAGATTGTCTATATATAGTTGGCGTTGACGGCCCACGAAGTCGAGTGCTGTCAAAACAGTAGAGGTGATCTGTCTCTCAGCTGGCGAACTGGTTCCCTCCAACATGACACTGAGGCTGCAGCCAGGACGACAGTATTAATTTGTGGTGAGGGTGTGTGTGTGTGACTCGGTCTCCTGATGTGATAAATGCTGTTCCTTCGTCAGGTGGTGCGTCACAGCGGTCGCCCCGCTGATGTGCGAATGGAAGACAATTGTTCCAACTTGTTTGATAATTCATTCAATGTTGTCTAAGTCCTTGTAAACGGTCCACTTAATGTATAACTTGTAATGTCACTCGATAATTGAGGACCCAGTCCCTGGGAAATCGAGTGTACTTTGTATCATCTTTTGCGTCATCGCCTGCAGGAGGGGCAACATTGCACAAATGCACTCTACTTCAAAAGATGCCTGCTGTGTCAGGAATAAGACATCGACAGGTTACGGGAATAAAGATACTTAGCACAAGAGAGACTTAGGATCAAATTCTCTACAGTTGGAAAGCGGAAGCGACATAGGATCAAGTTATCTATGCTCAAAGATCTTAGTGTGACTTGGGATCAAATCATATACGGTTGAAGAGGACACAGAGCCGTAGGATCACATCGTCTATGGTTGAGAGTACAAGAGAGGTTTGACAACGAGTTCCGCCACGTCTGAAGAGCACAGAGAAGTTAGCATCAAGATGTCAACTGCTGGAGAGGACAAAGGGAATGCATCAAGCTTATCGGAGCGTAAGAGTTAACATGTACTGGTCTAAGACAAGCACTTGGAGTCGTATAATCCAACCTCGATGATTTCAGACCAGACGTGTGTGTGTGTTTGTCGATCCTATCTACAAGGAAAGCCTGAGGCCGTTGTCAGGTTTCTGATTTCATTTTATATCAAATCGTTTGAGGGGAGTATTGACTCTCACGACGGAGGAAGGACGGGGGCTTTGAACAGATGATAAACAACCAAAGGTTGAGTTTTAATGATAATAAATCAATTATCAAATGTTTTGATGAGGATGATTAGCCAATTATCTTGTGAGCTTCACAGGATAAGATTTAGGTTAAAGAGATTACATCCGGCTTTTCAAAATATAACATGTTACTGAAGGTACTTACCTCGTTACACACACACATAAAGTCTTTTATTTTATAGCGACAGACATGGCCGAGACAAGACAAACCCTAAATCTTAGCCATCTCGGATGTAGAGAAAATAAGAGAGTAAGCTGAACAAATTAACCATGGTTCCTTAACTGTTTGCAGACATGATTCATTCTTAAAGGTGGAAAGATTGTGGGAGGAGGGAAAGACAATAGACGGAAGAGAAAACCATACACCTCCACCCATTTTCTTCTCATCACAATAACTTGGGAGCATCAATGAACATTGAATGTATACTAAAATGTATAAATAAAAAAGTACAGTATAGAAATTTTTTCTCAGTATCATTTTACTTGTGGGGCCCCTTAAAAGACGATAGATATCAGCGATTGGCCTAACCATACCCATCTTCACTACCGCTGCGAAAGATGATACCCTATGGCTACCTCCCTACCATAACAAAGAAAATGGGAAGAAATGGGGATTATAATCTACCACAGATAGGCATTCGAATATTTTGTTTAATCTATACTTCAATGCAATGTGTGTATTCGAAGTCATTTCCCTGTTAGGGGCGATCATAGCCGAGCGGTAGCGCTCCCGCCTACCACACTGTGGACCTGGGGTCGAATCCTGGCTGTTTGAGGTTTTCATGTTATTTATATATATATATATATATATATATATATATATATATATATATATATATATATATATATATTGTTCTGTTAATCCCTGGAGGACACGGTTGACTTCTCTACAAATATTTTTAATCAGTAACTGGATATTCAGCTCAAATGCCGGGGGGATACGGTAACCCGATCTCTCGCTCTCCTTATCCTTCCTCTTTTTCCCTTTTTTATTCTCTCTTTCAGGCTATGTTTGTCTGTCGGTTTCTTTCACTTTTTTTGTAATATTTGTCTGTTGTATCTTTGTCTATATGACAGCTATGCTCTCTCTCTCTCTTTCTCTATATATATATATATATACACATACTACCTTCCCAGCTAATATATGCATCTTTTATACCCTGACCTACAGCATCTTCCCCCCAAAATTCCTTTAATATGATAATCTAAACACGCGCCTTGATCTCCCTTCTTGTTTATACCTGCTTGTGTTAAGTAATTTGTAAGGTAAGTACCATCACCCGGGCCCATCACGCTAAGATAAACCAAACAGGGGAAGCCTTAAGCACTGGGTGTTGCCTGCTTATCCTCTGACGAGATGCAAGATACACCTTCTCTCACAAGGCAAATGAATTTTAGGACCACCTGATCTTGTTTCTGGAGTCCCACGGCACATGGGGAGGGCAGACAACGCAAGACCCGATGGTCTATGACGAGGTTATCTGCTGAAGGACGGTACCTGGGAAGGACAGATAATAGCAGAAGGCCCGATGGTCTATAGCCTAGTTATCTGTTGCAGGACAATAGATAAAAAGGGGCAGACAACAGAAGACCTGATGGTCTATTATTCAGGTTATCTACAGCAGGACATTACATATAGGATACGGATAACAGAAGACCTAATGGTTCATGAAGAATTTACATACTCGCAATCTATATAGACGGAGACAAGATAGTAAAGTAGGAGGTACGGCATCTCATTTCATGAACTGTAGCCTAACTAAAGTTGTTTCTCAATTCTTTCAAGTCATGTGATTATGATCTGGTTAGTTTTCTTTTACTGTCTTCATCCTGAGGCTATGAGCAAGATATAACATAGAAACTTTTAGTTTGCCAGTTGTGATGTACATTTAGAATATAAAAAGCTAGTTTATACACATGATGCTTCAAACTACCGTTAAAATATGTGAGCATCTAATCAGAGGAATAGATTCATTCATTATCTTGCATTGCGGCTGAAGTGTGTTATAAATCGATGTATGAGAATCATCAGTAGTATGTCACATTCCCTCTGGTTAATTTTTCATATTAACCGTTGTAAATCTAAACAGACGAAAATGCTATTGATGATCAAGACATCAATCTAAGTTACTGTGATAAAGTAAACTACTTTAGTATCCAGTTTTTGGCGTCATTTCAGTTATCAAATTACCAGTTTTCAATCTTAATTAGTGTCGTTTAGTTTTTTGTTTCGTTTCAAGTTTCTGGTTAGCAGTTTTAATTTCTAATGATTGTTATCATCAAAAGTTTAAAGATTAACAAGAATTCTGTATGCTAATTTGATAGGTATAGTTAGACAAGCGTGTCGGCATTTCACTTATAGAGATAATTCTTAACAAAGTACTAACACACTGGGCAAACGTTTGCGAGTTACTTTTGCATAACCAGTTCAGCGTAGTGCAAAACTTAATCTCCTATTCTTTTACGCTGGCGAAAATTGACACTTTGTAAAGCAACAACAGTGAAGAATTCCTAAGTTTTTACTATGACTTTTTAACAAAAAAGTAAAGAAAAAATAAGTTTATTCAAGCCAAGGACGAAAGATGCACAATAAAAGACTTCAGATTAATCTCTGATAAAGACGCACATCTCGACCATCTCAGTCACACATGTGACATCCCAAGGTACATATAAATTGTTTATAACTTTAGATCCTCAGATGAACATGTTAAATGCGGGTACACAACACTGCTAAGGATATATATAAGATCTATTATCACCAAGACGCACAGCAAGAGCAACACAGGGGTTTATTTGGCGATTAAGATATTGTTAAGACTACAGTTGTCTAGACACATCTGACTTCTCCCGTGGTAAGGGCTAAAGGAGTAATGTCCTTCTGCATAGGAGACTGAAGGCAACAAACAAACAACACTGGTGATTTGACAACATGTAAGGCTTGGGAGGAATTAGAGCTAGACTTCCCTCTTCTCATTAGAGTATGACAAACATGATCCTTGGAAAGATGTCTTTGAAGTACTAACGCTAAAGAACGAAAGATGTTTGTGCAAGGAACTAAAGATCGACTACAATCGTTTTATACGTACTCTTCATCATCTTTGTATAACTCATCAACGCTCTTAATCTAGCGTTGTAATGTTCAGACAATCATACGTGCAAGCATAAACGCCCATGTATGATGACTTCATGCACACCAAGGCAAACATAAAAACTGACATGAACATGAACGCAAACACAAATACACATACATAAACAGTCACAACATGCGTCCAGATAAATACACACACACATACGTATAATCACAAAACAAAGCAAAGAGTAGTACATATAATTACATTTGTACACATCGAAGCGTGCAACTAAACTATCGACCATTTCCAGTCAATATATCCGGATACCCTACTTGTGGAACACAGTAACTGAAATTAAACAAAGTAAAAGCGATATACGGACTACAACAAAGACAGCAAACACAGATCGATCTCAGGATTGCAGCAAAGACAGCAATGTAAGGCAATCTCGGGACTACAGCAGAGGGAGAACAATTACAAGCGACCTCAGGGCTACAGTAAAGTAAGGGTGGGGAAGACAGGGGAGGATAAAGGCCAAAGGGGTTAAAGAGAGCGAAGCCGGACGACATCCAACACCACACTGTGGCCTCGCTGGTATCCAGGTCTCGGTTCACACCATACAGCAAGAACACCTCCCAACCCAGGATAACTTAACGTTAACCCCTCTGGCAGGGTAGGAGAATTAAATTTCCTCTCCTTCCTCGTTCAGAAAAATAGAATTTTATCCACCATGTCAAATATATACAGTTGACAAATAAATATGTTGAAATCAATCTAATTCTATCCATATGAACTACGAACAGCCTTATGATAAAGGAAAGAATGTCCTCAAAAAATCTGAGAAATGATAGTTTTGTTTACACAAACAGGAAGAAAACATTACTAGAAAAGAACTCATTTTTTTCACTGGAGTGGACCATAGCTTTATATCTTAACATGATACATTAACATCTAGTCCTCTGAAATGTTTACATACCTTTGGAAATATCCCTTACCCAGTCTTCCTATTGCCAGATAGATTTTTTTCTGCTCTCTCTTCCAGAGAGGAACGATAGCCTGTGAAAAAATATAATTTTTTTCTGGTGTCTTAACACAAGAGAATAAAAATGGTACAAAAACTGCAGGCACCACGTCTTGAATTACTCGGGCTCCTGCAGGTGGAGAGAGAGAGAGAGGAGATCTGTGTAGGAATTTCCACACCAGGCGGTCGACGCTATTAGGATATGCACACGATAAAAAAAAAAAAAAGCAATAAACTGCACAACAGTGTAGTACCTAGGTTTAAACCCGAGGATCTGGTAAACCTCTTTCCTTACCCACTCTTGATTACTGTACTCCAAAGAAGCCTTCAGTGAACCCTCTTTCAGATTCTTCAGGTCTTAAAATCCGTCCATCCAGTCAATACTCCCAAAAAAAGAGACTCCAACAAACCCTTCCAAAATTCTTCAGCTCTTGTGACCTCTCCTTCCAGTTATATATCAAGAATGATCTACCTACCTTTATACCCAGAGACCCTGGACCTGGATGTATGAAGATGTCAGTGGGATACTGACGGGTACGTCGAAGTAATTTAATTAGCTAATCATATCTGAAAACTAGTTAAAGAAATCTCACACACAACCATTTGTCGACTGGTTTAACTGTTTGCTTCAGAGAAAAGCTATTAAACAGGAAACATCTGTCTGTGATACCTGTTTCTGTACTGACTAGTTGCCTTACACACTCATGTTTACTTTTACAAATTACAAGAAAGTATACATTTTTCAAACTATTCATTGTATCAATTCACTTTGCCCTTATTTAGAGTTCTTAGACCAGCCACTTGTACCTCCAGTTACAGTGGTTTTTCCGGTTACAAAAAGATTTCAAAGAATATTTATCCACCTCCTTCTTATGTTTTGTGACACCTCTCCTCACAGCATCCCGCTTTCCCGACACTTCCTCTTCATTTTTCACTTCAATTCGCCTTTTCCTGACCCCTCACCTCTTTTTTTCTCTCTCTCGTCTCAGTAAACAGATGGAACGAACAATTAGTCTCATGTTACTAGAAGGAAGAGGGGAAATTAAAAGCGCGTTTTTTTTTTTTCGTTCTCGTTTCCTCCACGATTTTTCCACTACATTACCTCCTTTCCGGGTCAGAGGTCACGGAAAAATGTATCTACTGGAGTTATGATTCCTGAGTAACATTGCAACATACATAATAGTGTAAAGAAAATTACCTTCAGGAATGATTATCAAGAATATGCTGAAAAGATGTGTAAGAATCTTTTTATGTGCAGAAAATGCATTCATGAGATAAATGTCGATTTTGCATAGGCCTCATATATATATATATATATATATATATATATATATATATATATATATATATATATATATATATATATATATA
>JAYMFT010200021.1:0-11691 GCA_038088735.1 Panulirus argus
CGATCTCGGGTTTTTATTGTTTTTTCTTTTCATTCGTATCCGCAGAAGCTCAGACTCGCTTTATTCTCGGTCATGACATGTCTCTTAATCTCAAAGGTGGGTAGTCTTACCTTTACACCTCATCATGGCAGTAGTAGCGAGGAGAAACTGTGCGTATGTCCTCTTTCCTGGTTTTTGTTAAGTACATGACTCTTGGAACCGTCCGTGGTTGTTTATCGCACTTGATGACTCGCTTCTCCGTCCGTGTGTCTCTCTTCATACCTCTGTACTTAGAGGTTCCCTCCCTCTATCCGTCAGTCCGTCCGTAGATAGGTCCTAAACTTGATTTTTGCGTTCATCTCTCATATAACTTCCTGTGAATTGTCCTTATATCACTATGTAGGTCACTCCAGTCGTTCATGGACATGTAGATACACAGGTGCTTTGAAGTACGTCCGTGTCCATGTGTCCTTTCCATTCGTAGATAAACGCCATTAACTAAAGGAATGTACTTGTCATTCTACGGTCCAAATGCTGCCCTTCCGCTATCTTGACTTCTGTGTCCCACTTTACATGTGATTCATACTTCAGTGCCATCTACATCGAACAGATTCCCCGTTGTCGTTAACAGTAGGGGTACAGTCTCCGTTGCCACTGATATGGGGTACATAACCCTGTACCCATGAACATATGGTACAATCATTATTACAGTTGGTATGGGGTACAGTCTCCGTTGCCATAAACATGGGTTACATTCTCCCTTGCTGTTAACATAGGTTACAGTCTTCGTTGCCATTGATATAGTGAGTGATTTTCATTGCCATTGATATGGGATACGAACTTCGTTATCATAAAGATGGGGTACGATATCCGTTGTCATTAACATAGGATACAATGACCGTTGCCATGAAAATGAGGTACAGTCTTCGTGGCTGTAAGCACGGGGTGTACAGTTTCCGTTATTACCAAAATAGGTTGGAATCTCCATTGCCATGAACATGAGGTACAATTTCTGTTCTCATGAGCCTGATGTACAGTCTCCTTTGCTATTACCATAGCGTACAATTTCCTTTACCATGAACATGGCCTACAGTCTTCATTGCCATTACTATGGGCTACAAACCTCGTTGTAACTGATATAAGGTACTATCCCCATTACCGGAGAAATTACCGGGGTATGAACCCCGTTGCCATTAACGTAAGGCATAGGTTACGTTCCCTTGAACATGGGGTACGACCTCTGTTGCCATTAACACGGGGTACAGTCTACGTTGTCATGAACATAATGTAGGAATCCATTGCCAACAACTTAGGGCACAGTCTTCGTGGCCACTAGCATGGGGAAGAATCTCCACTAGGGGGCACAAAATACGTTGCCATTGACATGGGATACAGTCTCCGCTGCACTGAGGTACAGACTCCGCTGGCGTTAGCATGGGGTAATGACTCCTCCGTTGCCATTAACCTGTGGTGCAAAAATGAAAGAAATCCATAGCCATTAACACAAGTACATACTCCATTGGCGTTAACAATGGTATACACTATCCTTTACCATTAACATGAGGTACAAACACCATTGCCATTACCATAGGGTACAGGCTCCGTTGCCATTAACACGGGATGCAAAGACCCTTCCCATTTAAGTGGGGAGGAGGAAGCTCAAAGAGTCGCAGTGTGCTGAAGGGAACAACAAATCTAATCCCAGATCTTGATGATTCTTTATGTTCGAGAGGAATTTGAGTAGGTAGGTGAGATTTGCCTAAAGTCTCCGTTCACCCTCCCAGCGCACACACTCCGCCATCATCAGCTGTAACACACCCTTTGGCTTTCAGCTGTTCGTTTAGTATAATCATATAAACACTGGAGTGATCTCTACACCTCCTTTTCGTAGGCTTCAGTCAGATCGTAAGAGATTTGCACTTTTTCTTTTAATCCTACGATACGATTTACGTGGCCTTATCTGCCATATCATCCTTACTTGAGGACGAAGGGTCCGACCCTTGAGTATGGTACCTGGACTTCATCAGATCAAAAGTTCAAGTCGTAACTAAAGGTCGTGCCGTTGTGCTCGTGAGGTTAGCGAGACTCATCCTCCAATTCCTTTTTCTAAAAAGAGTTCTAAAGCGAAATCTTTTTTATCTTATTCTTAACCTACTTTTCCGATTCCTCGTCTATTGCCAGGATCATACATCTCTATCGCTCATACTTTTTCACCCGTCTTTACTTCGGGGAAAACAAGTGTTTTATATCTACACACATAGCTGGTCATGTACTCCATCATAAGGGGCCTCTTGCACACCTTACACTGAAACGTCATCCCATTATTCATCTGAGCTTTCAATTCGCCTCCAAATCCTCCTCACGTCACACTTCCGTCAAGCTGAGGTCTCCCCTCAGCTATCCACACTGGTCACAGCTCCCTAGACTCCTTAATAGTAATTTCTGATTTACCAGTCACACACCCGTAACACTGAGGCTGCCCAGAGATCTACTAACGCATTCGTTTTCGACTGACTCTCCCTCTACCTCCGTCAGTGCAGCCGGGAAACCCGAGATAGTGTTGACCAAAAACCTATGATCCCCGTCCCAGCCAGGAACTACAGTGTCGGGGGGTGATTTTGTCTGGTTCTGAAACTGTTAATCGAAATTGAAGAGAATTATGTTCATAATCTTGGTCATAAGATAAAGAGAACGTGCATTCATTTCTTTTCCCCATCCCTCAGGAACCCAGCACGATATTGGTAATGCATAAACCGTCAGAAGGACTTTTCGGTGGGTTGTGCGTGTGAATGATTTAGGCTGGGCCTTTGGTCACAACTGTAGGTGGTGATAAAGGTTGCATGACGTCTAGTTTGAAAGTCCTAAGCCAATCGCATTAGAAACCGAGATTCGAGCCTTTCGTTTGTTCATTATAATGATAGTAACGGGTTTACAGTGTAATGATTATATCCCGAAGCCTCAGGCATTGTGGGTCTTGAGTCGTGTATTTCGACAGTATTAGTGGGGCCAATGTCGCCAGAAATGTCAACGGGAGGAAAATAGATAATTTGCAGCCCATTCGTAAAATTTTGTTTGGAGTTACTCGAGTGATAACAGACGGAAGCAACCATGTATATTGACTAATGTTAGGAATCGCCAGTAAAGTCGAGAATTCAGGGGGGAACTTGGGTTATTTGCTCAGACACTCTCCTGTCGTCAACTGTCTCAGGTTGCCTGTCCGCGCTAGTGTGATTCACCCGTCTCTTGAAGTGCTTCTGTCTCGTGTCATGTACAGTGTTGGATCACCTTAACATTCTGAACTATTGAATCCTGTAAAATTATGTCGCGTGGATGAAAAATGATATGTTGTATCTGTTAAAACATGAGATCGTAATCGAGTCACCTGAAGAAGTGTTCCTCACCCTCGGGAACATTGCTCACAGGACCTGGGTCTCGGAGGTAGTCGACTGACAGGACTTGCAGTTGACCTGCGAGAGAATACACTACTTGAGGACTGGATAACCTTGAGCCAGTAGACAAGACGCGGGGTACAAGTGTAGGGATGTATGATCATGTGTTTCTCCAGGCTTAAAGGACAGAACAAGGATTATAACAGACGTCACTCTCTCCCATTCTGTTTATTCATGCCAGATCATCGTTATCGTTTAATTGTAGTCATTTGCGCTCCCATAGTTAATAAGTTTACGGGAATCTCCACTTTTTTGCTTCCTACTTGCTTTACTTTTATACTCACTCGGTCTGCACTAAGCCCCCTTCCGTTTCTGATCTCGTCTGGTATTACAAACTGTCTAGAGAGGACCCGGTCGGCCGTTCCTGTGTATTCATCCATTAGTATTCCCTTGCATTTCTGTCTCATTCCAGTCATTTGAAGTCCATTAGTATACCAGCTGTCGGCAAAATTTGCCAGCCACCACGATTTGTTAGAGTTGGGTACACAGGAAAGTACAGCCGTCAGTGATTAGGCGAATCGACGGGCCTCTATTAGAGAACCCGGTGTCGTTGCGCTTAAGTCAGCGTCGTCCGCTGTCTCCTTCAGGTCTGGACCCGGAACCAGATCTTCTACTGGATCAACCGAGTGGCGAACATCTGTCTGGGTATCAGTTCTCTGATGGAACACAGAAGTCAAATGTTCATAGGTTTCATGTTGCGTGAAGCTAGTTTTAGAGGAAGCTATCCACGCGTGTCCTGTTGCAGTAATTTAGACTCTTCGTGACTAGTGTAATATGAAAATGGCTGGCAGACCGTAACAGTTCGGTTTCGTCGCTTTGACGGGCTACTAGAGCTAAGAAGTCATTGTCATAGCCTTACTAGTCTAAATATGGTGTGAAAACAAAAATTACGTTGTACTATACAGCTATAAAGACCTGAACCTCTCCCCTATATGCCAGCTACTTCCTGGATAACTTGCTTTCATAACAAAAGTCATTAATTGGCAAGTGTTCCTTCCTTTCGAACCGATAGATATAGGCTGTTACTGGTCCGCTTACAACTTCCCGCCATAATGCCAGGAAAACATTGGGTATCTTGTATGAGCGAAATGCTTTCATTCATTGAGTACAGATGTCGTTGAAACACGTCACGGTCGTATAAGAGGCTCCATCTTCACCTTCCTTCAGAAAAGAAGAAAAAAGAAAAAACTGCAGATACATGATTTAGTTTTATATCAAAGTGATGGTAAGGGATTTATCTGTATAAAATGTGCACAGCGTTCCTGTGGTCCAAAAAACTCATTCATGACTACTGCTATGCCTCATTTCCTGTATACTGTCCCGTTGATAGGACCTTATAAGTATGGTAACAGCGTGTATGGTGTCAGAATTGTCTTGAACACTCAAGGAAGTCTTTCAGGATTTTCAGTTGGTGGTTATCACTACAGAAGACGTTAAAGGCCTTAAAGAACCCGAGAGTCGATAGGCCAAATGTCCAAGTCTAAACAGCCAGCCAAATTATTAGCAGGATTTTCTGGAAACGTTAGTACACTTGATAGTCATGAACATATGAACTATTGTCAGGCCACAGTCCTTGACGCAGGAATCTGTATAATCACGTATTTTATCATATGAAGAGGAATTGAAGATATAAAAGGTTTACTTTTGAGAAAGGTTTAAATCTTGCTTTTCCTTTGGATTTCATGCCAAGGGTGACCGGCAACTGGTCACTGTTGTGTGTTACAGCAAGGTGAATAGCGTCTGGTGATCACATATGTTGTAGGCGTTGCAGTAGTGCATAGGAAGGGTAACGTGGAGTAAATTTGTCACATATTGCGGTTAGTTTTGATGTGTGAGCGGTCGAGCCACACTGCCCTGAGAGCCAACGCGCACTGTCGTCATCCGTTCTTTTCAGTCAACGTTTTCTACCGCGGTTGTTTCCGTGAGTCTCTCTTTACCACCGCTCTTTCTCAAAACATCCTTTTTTTTTATCGTGACTTCAGACATTTTAGAAACTTAAAGCCCGTCCATGTGGGTGTGGTCTACTTCAGATTCTGCAACAGAGAGAATGCCAGGCCTTAGTGGCATCATTCCCATCTGGAGTTACCAGTACATCCAGTTGGGGTCAAAGACCCAGCCAGAATCATAATTACGGACTCGGTCACAAGACCCAGCAGGGGTCATAACAGACGCATGAACAGAACTCTCAATTTGGTGTTTGCTTCTAAGGTGAATTGCCAGTGTTGAAACGTCGGTCATTCCACGGGCAGCTAAGCTGTGGGATTCTCTTCCCCTTTCGTCTTTCCCTATTTCAATGACTATCCTTCCTTTGAGACTCGAGTCAGCTACAACTAAAACGTGAGATAAACACGCTTAATATTTCAAATCTGCGCATATTGATTTGGTATATACGATTAAGCACATAATATACATTTCCAACACCGTAAGGGACCTCACTCATCACGTAAATATCGTACAAATATTTCTCTGCAAAACATGCAGATCTCGGGTATCTTATGATCCTGCGCTAGGCATTTTGTGATAAGAATATCTCTCTCTCTCTCTCTCTGTCTCTCTCTCTCTCTCTCTCTCTGGGGACTTGACAGGACTGCTCCCGTGGGTTGAGGAGAGCCCATTTTGGCAAGGTTGACATACCCAGTGTGACTGCCGACGGGCACTCACTCAACCCCCACCGCTCGCACGGCTGTGCTGGGTGAACGGAGAAGTCTGCGTGCCAAAAGAATGTTTTGTAATTCGAGTTCTTAGGATGGCACACTTACTGGGTCATCAGTCGTCTGTGGTATACCGTGTAAAATAGTCATTTCTACGTTCATTTCAATAGAGACTCGTCTTAGAGCGGTCGAACACTGGCGTGCGGTGTGATGAGCTGGTTCGCCCCGCTGACGCTGCTCGTGTAGACCAACCGTATCGTTATATTAGAGTTTAGGTCTGCCTGAGAGTGATCAACGATTGTGTAACGTTATGCTGGCCGTTGGTGCTATACAAGCAGCTTACGAGAGAGACTTTGTTCATGAGTGATTCCGGGATAGCTAAGGAAGAGCTCGTCCACATGGTTGAATGGTGTCACAAGGGAAGCCAACACCAGCACTTCCTTCATCTGGCCAGAACCAGATTAAGGAAGCCTGGTAGGCCGACGGCCCCAGCCCAGGCGCACACACGTCTTGTGCAGCGTGGTCAGGGCAGTGAGCCAAGGGGGCAGCTGTGATACCAGGTAGATTATGGGGTACAGTGAGATGTTACCGTACTGGAACAGGAAGTTAGAGGGACCTTGATCAGCTTAATCTGAAGAATCCCTCCACTACCTCCCGGACAGTACTATGTGCCAGCAGGAGCACTCACGGTGTAACAATATTATCTCCACCCTCCCCTCTCCTCTCCCCCCCACCCCCACCAG
The DNA here is from genome assembly GCA_038088735.1 of Panulirus argus. Classification (NCBI taxonomy): domain Eukaryota; kingdom Metazoa; phylum Arthropoda; class Malacostraca; order Decapoda; family Palinuridae; genus Panulirus; species Panulirus argus. The sequence continues at coordinate 6,823 of JAYMFT010200021.1, forward strand.
TCGAATAACCAGTTAGCTTCCCCCCTGGAGGCCAAGCCTCTGGCCTGGGGAAAGGGGGGTGGGGTGCTGGGCTTCACAGTACGGTACGGCTTCACTGATCAATATTGTCCGGCGTCAGACTTCAAGCTAAGCTTGCTCAGGGTCATCAACCTCGGCCAAGTGCTGCTGTCGTCGGTCTAGTGCCGCTGGGGCTCCCCGGCCAAACGCCTGGGTATGGGCCGAGCTCGGGCAAGAGTCGAGGGAGAGGGAGGAGTGCGGGGCCTGGAAATGCCGGCAGGTAATGTCAATGCAGCCGGCGAGCTCCGCGCTCCCTCCACGTGCTGGTGGCGCCGCCGGCCGCGTGCACTCGACCTTTCCGTCCCGCAGATTGACACGGTTACCGTGAGACCTGAGGTTTCCTACATAATCTCCCTCCATCTGTATCCCGCTACTTTACCCTGCGTTCAGAGCCGGTCGTTCCCAGCCTCCGCGGCTCTGCTGCCGACCACCTTTAGTAAACTAGCCATCGCTTGGATCTCCCAAATAAGCCCATGGAAAGAAAGTTATCCAGAAAAGACTTAAGAGGAAGGAGTAGGATTTAGGGAGTGGATGATGATGATGACGTAGGGAAAAGGAGGAGATAGATGATAGACCAGCATGTCTTTGTGCGTGGGGAAAGGCATACTGCCTATTGAGTTGCAGTGGAAGTACTAGGAGTAATAAATAGTGAGTGGGAGAGAGCGAACCCATCCCAGTTGCTGCTCCAGCGGTCAGCTTCCGATAAAGCACACACTTTGCTTAGCAACACAAGGAAGAGAAAAACCTTCCGTTGCTGTGGGAAATATTATTCTCCGCGTTTGGTTACTGAGTCCGACGGTACCGCCTAAAAGCTTTTAAGGACGGGGTCGAAAGGCCACATCGTGACAAACCAAAGGGTTTAACATCTTGCCCAAGGGGGTTAGCTTTGTCCTGGAGTAAGACTTAAGATATTCCCTGATTGTAGACCGTTAATGGAACTCGACTCCAATGCTGGGTCCAAGTGGTGAACGAGCTAGACACAGACCTAGTCAACCAGTCGGCCCATCGAACTTTCGCAAGTGATTCAGTCCGTTGCACCAAGCATAGCGTCAGGAATATTATCAAAATATTGGCAAAACGCTTATATAGAGAGAACAATGCTCCTTCAGGGATGCGCACTGACGTATTAAAAACCATTTTACATCTCCTTTTTGCTTATTCGTATTGGTGTTCTTCAGGTGATTTCTTTTTTTTTCAGGATTTAGTAAAATGCCAGTTTTATATTCCACAAAACCGGAATCATTCATCAATGTATATGTTGGTTGACTCGAGTTAAGTCAAACCTCTTTTCTTTAATGCCTTATAGTGTGTACTTATGTCTTGTTTTTCGGCGAGTACCCCAAATAGTTTGAGATAATGGGTTAAATCTGTGTGTGTGGAAAAGTAGGAGGACCAGCACACAAGTTACTTGAGACTAAGCAACTATTGCAGTGGATAGGATTGTTGTGGGAGTAGGCTTTGTTGAAACGCTTAGAAGCATATGACTGGGTTCCTTAGTTCGTCTACATTCATATTTTCTGTATGTGAATTTCCATCCCTTCATCAAAGTTGGGATGTAATCGAAGCAGGAAATATAATCAGTAGTTACGATCTTTTGATATTCACATTTGATATGATAGAAACTATGAGTGTGTGGAATCTGGCCGCAGGATCCACGGTTTAGCCTTTGTAAAGGATAAAAAAGGATTCTCTTGTGCCCCAGGCATCCTACAGGAGAGTCCTGTTGTTGTACACAGGAATGACTCCAGTCTGGTCTTCGATGGTTTTTACGTTAAGATAAAAAAGGGACATATTCATCAGGTACAACTCGTGTGCGTTTAGCGCACGACAATTTCAATGTCACGTAGGCTTCCAGGGAAGTTGTTGCTGATCCAGTGGCGTGTACGTATGTGCGAAGGGGGTGGGACCACAGCCATTATTCGCGAGGGTGTAACATAGCCGACCTCACGAGGCACCCAGAGGGGAAGAACTGAGAAGCCTTTCAATAATCGATTCAGTCTTTCCATACTGTTAATTTTTTCTATTTCTAAATTCATCTGACACCTTTTGGAAAACGCTTAGCGCCCGTAAGTAACTGTTACCACAAAGATCAGCATGTCTAGTAGTATCAAAGATGATAATGAAACTAAAGATTTCACTTTACTTATTGACCTGAGGTCTTCAGACAGACGCAGCGTCTATGAGTCTCCTATCAGTTCAGGTCTGTTCTGCAACTTATCCATGTAAAAGAAGACCTAGTCAGTCTGTGCGTCTTGACGCTCCTTACACGCCCTCAGACGCGCACGTACAAGGAATATTACATAATTTTGGTGTACTTACAACAGCCTGCACAAGTTAGATCTGCTTTTCAATTATAGTGCACAAACTTAACCCCATAACAACCAGTTCACACTGAAAGTCGGTTTCACTCGAAATGTCTTCTAAGTTTTTGAATTTCTCTCCGTAAAGCGACCATGGAAGGAAATTACTTAGTTAATTGATAACGTTTTAGTGGATACAGTATTACTTAGTTAACTGATAACGTTTTAGTGGATACAGTACCTGCATAATTATATAAGCTCCTAAGGAGGGGTAAGATTTGAACGGCACTCTAATAATTTTCTGAGTCATATTCAGCCTCGATTTCTCCCCTTTTGTGGACCGCTTTCTAGGAGTGACCTCCTCCTGATGCATACGACGGGTTTCTGGTAGTTTATCTTGCTGCTGGAGACGACGGGTTTCTATTGGTTGTCTCCTTCGAATAAGGATGACGGGTTTCTGGTGGATGTCTCCTCCTGGTGGGGACGACGGGTTTCTGGTGGTATTACAAACTGGGCTACGATATTGTTCGTCCTGACTGATGTATGCAATTCCTAGGTCGTCTTCGACCATAGTTTGACGTCAGAGTGACGGACCATAGTGAAGGGGATCGTGTGTGTGGCTTTTAGTTATGTCTTATATTATCTACATCTCTTTTGCTTATACTGAAAAAATCCAGGACTTTCCGGGAAAATATGTTGTGTGAGTTCTCACCGGTTCGCGTTCGTCGAATGATCGCTCGAGACAAGCAACGCTTTGTGGATTAATTCGATCTGTTTTCGCAGTCGTCCTAGCTCATTCTAATCCATATTCTTAGCAAATACTTCCTTGCTTCAGCAGCAGAACTAAAATCCTTTTGAGTTTTTACGTGAACCTTCTTTCTTCGCGAATGACTGACTCGTGTATTTGACTGTATTAAGCGCTTTGATAATCTGTACATGTTCCCGTGGCTCTAATATCAGATGAATCCCAAATAAAGGCTGAGCTTTAACAAAATGATCTATCAATCCAGAAGTGAAATAAGGACAAGAGGGTCCAAGTCAGCGAATATCCGGAAGTCCTTAAGATTATTGGGAATGGAATTTGAAAGAGGAAAAATATTTGTCACATTATAAGCTTAACCTCTCCCCCTATTTCTTTTTTAACACGACAGTACGGTCCTTTTGACCAAGATAGCTTGGCTTGTGAGCTTGACCCTGAAGGATCAGGTCAACGGTCGTAACCAAGGGTCATCCAGTCGTCCTCAAGAGACGTAAGAAACAGCGGAGTGGCAGCGGTTAACGCGGTAACTGAACACTATCAGAATAGTAACATGTACACCCAGCAAAGAAAGTATCCGTGTATATATTTCTCAATATACGTCAAACAAAGTATGATATGTAGATTATAGTACGTAGAATGTACATTTTTCAAAGTTATGATTCACTTATTTGATTTCGAGAGTAATTGCTGTACAGATTAGCTTCCGTAATTAAGAAATGCGGTTCGCAGTCACGCTGACCAACCCTTCCCAGACAACCTGAGTCGTTGTGATCATTTTCGAAATCCATCGTACCCATTCGTAAAGATATATCTTTTGTTGGGTGAACATTATCTTGTGCCTCCGTACTTAATGATAATGCAATAGCTATTGCTATAGTATCTGAAAAAAGAAACTGATCAATGCTTCTCTTGCAACTAAAATTTAGGTTAACTCCAACGTCTGCAGGTCACAGCGCTGGATTAAAGATACAATGAAAACCTTCTTTTAGGAACATCAGGCAGGAATATGGTGGAACTGTGAACTAAATCGATTTCGATTGACAGTCGGTGCCTAGTTAGAACCAATTCCTCTTTTCAATGACAGATACGTGCTCTAAGGCGAGTACGAGTGACAAAGAGAGAAACGCTTAATAATTTGGCTTTTACGCTTTTGCCTTGACGAGACAATACCTATTTTAAACGTCTGAGGGGGGAAATAACAGAGACCACCTTTCCTTATACTGTTTGCTATATAGATAACTAATGCAGGAACTTATTATTGGCTTCCAGCAGGTAACAATAGATCATCAGGTCATCTGTTATCTGCCCAGCCCATGTACCAACGCCGGAGAAACACAATGTAGACCTGATGAATATTCTCGCTTGTGGCAACTTTCATCTCGCAAAGGGTCGCACGAGTGATTCAGTGATCTATACAGTAATAAGTGTCATCGTTCGGAACGTATCCGTGAATTGTCAGAGGCAAGTGGTGGTCATGTCGCCACATTGACGCACTAATTTTGTGGCTCCCACTTTTTCTTATATGTTGAAGGTTTCAGTCACGGACAAAAGTCCACATCAAGGCCAGGCCCTAATTGAAATATAGAGGGAATTGAAAACGGAAAAAAAAAAAGACAGACAGGGAAAGTATTTACTAATTTTTGAGAAAATGAAGACCTGTCTTTTGAAATGAGCCAGGTCATAGTTATTGGGAAAGACATGAGAAGGTAGAGAGTTCTAAAGCTTCGACGTGTAGGGAAAGAAGCAGTTATC